>JAODAL010015310.1:0-84349 GCA_025379985.1 Phyllomedusa bahiana
CTTGTAAGGGGAGGGGCCCAAGGGAGGCCTAGGGGTTTAGAGGAAAAAAAAACCCCCTTAAAACCCCCTGTGGCGGGCCCCACTGTTCTTGGACCAGATGTGCCGGCTCCTCACCAGCTTCTGGTCCACTGTAAGCGCTGTCGCCCGAGGAGAGGAGCGTGCGTGACATCACTTCATCGCGACGCTTGCAACTGAGCGCCGACGGACGCGGCGGGTCCTCAGCGCTATGAGGCCCCGGCGGCCCCGCTGTTGTTTGGCCCTGCGGCTCACCGGAGGATCCAGCGATCCTCCGGGAGCGGGCCCGACACTGTCTGCGGAGCAGGAGCGCTCGCTCTCTGCTCCACAGAAGCGGTCACAGAGACCGCCGGCGCTTCAGGCCCATTGCAGCAGGCCTGGAGCCCGGCGAGGGTCGGGCCCTGCCTGCGCCCCTTAGGGATAGGCAGAGGTAGGCGCCCTAGGCGGTCGCCTACCTTGGCCTACCCGTCGTCCCGGCCCTGCATATTAAAATTATTTTTCTTAAAGAATTGTTATTCATTTGTTCTCGACCAACACAGAATAGATATTTCTTATTATTCTTTCAAAGCTATTTCTATGCTATTCATATTTTTTTTAAGGAGACAACACATTTAACAGATAGAACAGTGTTTGCTGCATACTCCACCAGACTATTATGATAACTAGCTTAAAGCAAACAGTGGTCCAGCATACAAACGCGAAGTAATCCAGGTTAGATGAAATATTCGTTAAAACATCTAATTTATTTCTATAAATCCATAAAAATTTGTAAACGGTACAGGTGTTTAGATTTCCATAGTGTAAGGCAATCGCACAGAAGCGTTTAGTGTTACAACAATATTTCTAGGTCTTAATTGTATAACAAGTGCCTTTCCTTAACCTGAGTTAACCACTAGATTTAAATCAGTACTTGTATTAATCAGTGCCAGAACTGTTTACAGTTCCATTACTGAGTATTATCACATAGCCTGTGATTATAGTTGATACATTTCTTTATTGCACTTTTATTTAGTTGGATATCTTTGTAAAGACAGAAATTGGGTAAACAACAAATCCAAACAACTAAACTTTTCTAACTCAACAGTTAAAATCAGAAATAGACAATGTTTGTGATAAAACT
The DNA here is from genome assembly GCA_025379985.1 of Phyllomedusa bahiana. Lineage (NCBI taxonomy): Eukaryota > Metazoa > Chordata > Amphibia > Anura > Hylidae > Phyllomedusa > Phyllomedusa bahiana. The sequence goes on from JAODAL010015310.1 coordinate 1,136, forward strand.
TTATGAAAAATGTTCAAATAAAATATACATAAGAGCAAAAAAAAGCAATATGCTATCTCACTTATAATAGATAATACAAGATGTTTTACTGCTGAGAATGTACTGTGATAAAATGGCTATTGAATGTAATACACATCTCTGTGCTTAGTGTAGCAGCATGTGCAGTAGAAAGCATGATTGAATACAAAAGATTAGTGTTGAACAAATCTGTTCCTGTTCAGTTTGACACAGACACTCCAAACCTCACATTTTTTCTTTATTTCTAACCCTAACGCCAACTCTATCACTGATGTTAATCGAAAGTGATGCCCCACTGGACCTGAAGTGCTATGATAAGGTAACTTGATCCCCAAAGAACCATTAGGGCATGTCCCCACTGCACGGGTTTTTGGCCGGTTTTTCAGCCGGTTTGTGGTTTTTCAGACCGCCTGAAAAAACGGCCGAAAATTAGCACAATTGTGCTCTATGGAAAACCCGTGCAGCAGTCCCCACTGCACGGGTTTTCCGTTGGGCGGTTTTGACGCCGGCAGTCCGGCGACAACACATTGTAGAAGCACCATCTTCTGTCCGGTTTTCGGACGGAATCTGTGCTTCTCAATGGGAAGGGGGAGGGCTTTTCTCTGCTCATCGCGGAGAAAAGCCGTCCCCCCCGCGGCCGTGGGGACGGGCGCAAAACAGGACAAATACCGGCCGGCAAACCAGCCGATATTTGTCCTATGCCGTGTGAACGTGCCCTTAAAAACCCTAACCTAACCCCAAACAAAGGTTAGGGTTGCACTTTTTTCAAAATTTTCAACTCAAATCATAATCAGGTCAAATTTTATACAGACCCAAATTCAAGGGCAAAACTACAAAGGATGAAAACAAGTAGTTGTGTTCAAGGTGTTATTTATGAAAAGACATCAGTGAGCCAGTGACTGTGAATGCAGAAATCAGTGGTCACCACTTTACTTACCAATGTATTCATGTTTTCTTTATTGTGCTGTGAGGGAAGGCTGTGTATTGACTTGAAAGTGGGCATGTAACATAAGTTTAATGCAGAATGGGACCAATAAGTGGCTACTTATAGATCAACAGCCTAATAAGCCACTTATTACAGACGTTATAATGGGTTGCTAACACGTAATGACCAGTGATCCTCCTCTGCAGTTAGTCAATTAACCGATTGGATGTGCTCACCAGAGAACTGAAGAGCTTGTTACCTACTTGATCACACATCAAGAGGTTACCTTCATTAAATACAGAGCAGAACAGACAGCAACATCACACAACGGCAGCCAGGCCGGAAGGATTAAGTCTACTGTCATGCCACTGATACTGCCTGTGTATTCCTTTCCTCTCCTGGTCATATCTTGCATAGAAGCTGAGGAGCAGGACTCAGGGATCTACACAGTTTGGTGAGTGATAATACATGTGAATCTAAGGTCTACATCAACGCAGATGTCTAGTCTAGAGTCTGAACTAATTTTGGGGGTCTGAGTCCCGGGTCTAAATTAATATCAGGGTCTGAGGTCTGAAAACATTTTGTGGGTTTGAATTTGGATTATGATTTGCAGGTTGAGTTTGGGTTGCATTACCTCAGTCACTTGGTTTAGCAGATATGAGCTTTTCTGTAAATCTGTGTTCTATTTCTGCTGTTGCTGGTCGGACATGCCCTCTGGACGTTTCCCACCCCCCTAGACATGCCCTCTGCACTGTGATTGGCTGGCTGACATTTCATTCAGCCTGTTGGGATACGCCCCTAGACGGGAAATGCCCCGGCCATACACCCTTTACTGTGATGTGCTGTCTGCACACTCTGTGTTTTCTCCCCTCTGAGCTGTTAAAATCGAGTGAAACCAAGGTCTGCTGGCTCTATATTCATCTCCCAGCTCTAGGGTGAATGATCTGGGCAATGACTGCCTGTTTAAAGGGCTTTTGCCAAGAGATTGATTAACCTCTTCACAGGTCCAGTCCTTAAGCTGCTACTTTGAAAAGAGGGCGTTCTGTTCCTCAGATCTAATGCAAGCCCCGCCTCCTTATGACATCATCACATGCCTGTTCCGAGGTTGAATACCTATCCTTCAGCCTCTGCATCATGAACTCCTCTGTAGTGTATAACATAAGGATTCAACACAGTGGTTGTACAAGTTGTATGTGTAGTGTAGTGCTTAGCTGATCAGCTCTGCAAGAGAGGGGTTAGGAGTTCAAGCCCCATCAGTAGTTTTTATTATTTTCTTTTATAAATTGTACACATGTAAAGATATGAAAATATATGTGTAGACATCTATAATTTTATTTATATACACACACAAAGCTCCCCTCTAGAGTGCCCCATCATCACAGTAGTCACACCATGCACTTCCAACATACGTGATACAATGCATATACTCTGGGGGATGAGACATGATATAGGGGAGCTATGTATGTGTATATATATATACATATCATTATAGAGATTGACATATATATTTTAGGTCTCTCTACATATGAGTAGAATTGAAGGGGGAAAAAAATACTGAGGGACTAGCACTCCCAACCCCTTCATTGTAAAAAAAAGCCCTACCACTACACTACCAGCCCAAGTTAGTTATAGGTTGAGCAGGGTCTTCTCTCAAAGCTGATTGCTTCTCTCCCCATTGTTTTCACTCAAATGTCACTGACAGCAAGCAGAGATCTTTACTTGAAGCTGACATTTGTCCTTGTAGTTGAGTAAAGATCTCTGCCTGTTGTCAGTACAATTTGGGTGAACACCACTAGAACAGAAGTAAAAGCTGCTGGCTTTCAGTGTAATTTGTGTGTAAACTAAGAGATATAACAGGTGCTTGCTGTCAGTGAACGTTGAGTGATAGAGTTGACATCTTTACTTGGGTGATAGCTGCTTTTTTTTACACTTTTTTAATGACATGCATTTAGGAAAGTGCCTAACTTATGATTTCTAAGCATCCCACGTCGACATTACATGGTGGCAAAACCTCTTTAAGTCACAGATCCCCTCATATAACACAGTATTATAGAGTCTCCTGCCTGTTAACAGGGGGAGAGGAGGAGGGGGAGGGCAGTGTGCATTGCTCCATATAAAACAGTAACACTGACTGCAGCCTGGTAACAGAGGGGAAGGGGGGAGGGCAGTGTACACTCCTCCCATGTCTCATCTGTGTGTATAACTACATATAGCACAGAAGGGAGCTTGTGGAGCCTGAAGGCTGAAGACATAAGAAGCATGCAGGAGGCTGCAGAGCTGCTATATCCAGACAACCTTCTGCTTCTACTGCCTAACCCAGAATGATGATGTCACAGTTCTTCAGTGAGCGGAGACACGCCTACTGATAGTTGAGACACACCTCCTGGGAGGGGAGATACGCCTGCTGAGAGAAGAGACTCTCCCCTGGATTTCAAACTCAATCTCAGAGAATTAGCTGAAGAGCACGAACAGTTCAAACGATACAACCCCTTTAATGAATCAAATGCTGTTTGTTTGTGATTTTTGGATAGTTTGTTTAGAAAAAAATTAAAATCAGGTTAGCATCCCTGTTCTGGTGTCTCGAATTTTTTAGGGTTGACTCTAGATATGATTTACTTTTAAGTGGCCTGAATAAATCTGAGAGTCTGAGTTTGAGATTAATCACAAATGATACTTCTAAAAATACTTTCAAATAATTAATGTAGGAAAGGGAACAGAAGTGGACAAAAGGGATAAAACTTGCTAAGAAAGGGTATTCAGAAACAGTACCCTAGACCAGAATTTGACCAAGAACACATAGGACTAGTTATGCTACTATTACATTTATGTAGAGACTGCTCATGTTTGCTTACATCTATGTGTTCATTGTATAACACTATTCTGTAAGAGGTTGTATGGTAACAAATAGCACTAGGTCTATTGCATTGACAGTAGCAAGCTGGGAGTCCGTTGTAGCTAAGTCCAAAACCCTGTGTAGAAGAGTGAAAGCCAGAAGGCTCATTAGACTCTGTTCTTCTGCATAGTGTTAACCCAAATCTTATGTGTGACCCACAGACCTACCTCCTACCACAAGTGAGCTTTTACAAGTACCTCCAGTTATAGCATGTTCTGTACCTCCCAGAAACAGGTGTTGCTAGGATCCGGGGTCTGGGCCCTATGTGTTAAGTTTTGCTCAGGCTGCATCCACATAGCATTTTTTACGCCCTATTGTGACCTGTGGAATGTACTTTTACAGAGAAAATACTTCCTGTCACTAAAAAATGTTCCTGTCACTAATTTGACATGTATTCAATATAAATCCTGTCCATCACTTCAGCAGTCACTGTACAATGAAAAACAGCGCTGATAAATTTGCTTTTTCAAAAGCACTCAACTACGTACAGTGGTGGCCAAAAGTATTGACACCCCTGCAATTTTCTGTCAGATAATACTCATTTTTTCCTAAAAAGTTTGCAATCAAAAATTCTTTGTTTTAAGATTTCTTTATTTTGCTTGCAATGAAAAACCACAAAACAAATGAACAAAAATCAAATCTTTGACTTTTCCCCCAAATTTAAAAAAGGGACGACAAAAGATTGCCCCTCACCCAATATTTGGTAGCAAAACCTTTAGCCAAAAAACTGCAACAAACCGCTTCCGGTAACCATCAATGAGTTTTTTACAATCCTGCGGGGAATTTTACCCATTCTTCTTTGGAAAACTGCTACGGGGTCCCTAATTTGAAGGGGTTTTTTCCAAACTCCCATTTTGAGATCTCCTACGGTTTCTAGGGATCGGGTCTGGACCATTGCGCCATTTTTAGAACGCAGTCTTTCCCAAACCTTTTTAATGTTTTTTGAAGTGGGTTTTTACGTCTTTGTCCTTTGGAAGACCCTGACCTCTGAGGGAGACCACTTTCTCACACGGGGCCCACTTATGCGCAAAATTGGTTGGTAGTCTTCGTTCTTCATAATGCCATGCCCGGTCAAGCAGTCCATCCCAGAGGCAGCAAAGCAACCCAAAACATAAGGAACCCCGCCGTTTAACTGTAGGGCCCGTGTTTTTTTCTTTTGAATCCCTTTTTTTTTCCTGTAAACTCATTTGATCCCTTTTTTCCCAAACAGCTCTACTTTTGCTATCTGACCAAGAACATTCTTAAAAATGTTTTGGTTTTTCTCGAAATTTTGGCAAATCCGCCTGGCTTTTTTAGTCTCGGGTAAGAAGTGGGTCTTCCTGGGTTCCTACCAACAGCCCTTTTCTTCACCCGACGGATAGTGGGGTTTGACACTTTTTTACCCCGGGACTGCGGGGCACCTGAACTTTTTTGGATTTTAGTCGAGGTTCTTATCCACCATCCGCACAATCTTGCGTTGAAATCTCTGGTCAGTTTTTTTTTCCCCCACATCTAGGGGGTTTTAGCCACATCCCAGGGCTTTAACATCGGGTAGGTTAGCCCATGCTAGGGTTTTAAACCGGATGCACTGTGTACGGTAAAAACGGGAACATCTTTGGAAGGACTTGACCTTGAAAATTGCTCATGCTTTCCCCACAATTTTGGGTTTTCAAATCCTCAGACATTTTTTGGGCTTCTTTTTTTTTCTCCATGCTCAATTGGTCCCACAAGGGCCAGGCAGAGATTGAGCAATTTTTAAACCATGTCAACTGGCTGCAATGTATTTTTTATTGCCAACACCCGTTAGGGGGCCACGGGGCGTTTAAAGACACAAATAGAGAACTCACAGATTTTTCTAACAATCCAATACTTTTGTCCCCCCTCCTTTTTTATGTTTGTGGGAATTTTATCCAATTTGGCTTATGAAAATCTTTTTGTGGTTTTCCTTGAAGACAATTAAATGAAGATAAAAAATAGAAACAAATTGAATTGCAATCATTTCAGGGAAAAAACTGAGTATTATCTGACAAATTTGGAGGGTGCCAATACTTTTTTGGCCCCCACTGTATAACAGTGAAAAAATTATAAATAATAATCACCAAATAAAACACCCATATGGAGCACATCTACCCTTTTAATCCATTGTTACTAAAAAAAAAAACTTCAATACCAAGAATTAATAAAAAATACACACTTAAGGGGTCAAATAATACTCTAGACCATGGCCAAATGCGACCACTACTACCTACATTTGTACACAGGCCCCTGAAGAGTAATTTAAAGCCATAAAGTGACCAATATGGTAATAAAGTTTAAGTAGATCTCTGCAGAAAATAAATGAACCCTGAATTACTTTACAGAAAACTTCTTTTCTGATCAGAGTCGTTCACTTTCCCTTCTCCTTCTGGTACAGACCGCCATGATGAATTCTCCTGGCCATGACTCGTCTCTGCACGAACATTACCACAAGAAAAAATTTAGAATCCTCACTTTTCCAACGACCTATATATCTACCTACGGGGGTCATATAAATCCCTTCCTAAATGGGGGTTTATAACACGGTAATCATGTAACCCACCTTATCCCCACCAGACAACTGCCCTGCCTTTCTATGATAGACAAATGCCAAGGTGCCTGCCAGTGAGAGATGGGGAATCAACCATCATTCTTTATAGGCCCCCCCATTAGGCGTAGGTTTTTATAGACCACCCCTCCCAGTTAAGGCAGGTATAATAAGGTTATATTCACCCACCAGTAGGTAGTACACTGTTACAATATGTCCCCAGTAGGTAGATATATACGGTAATAAGGGGTTTCCTCACATCCGTACAGACAGTGTAATAGTGTCCTAGCCATATATAAGATACAGGTTATAGGAGTCTCCCCAGTAGAGTACTATATAGGTAAATAGCGAGCCCCAGTATCAATAGGCACTTAAATAGTGGCCACCCCGTAGATATATATAGGTAATAGGGCCCCTATTATATATAGACAGGTAATAGGGTCCCCCGTAGATAAAGGTAGGTTGAATGGACCCAGTAATACGATAAAGGCTAGGTGATATGCTTCACTGTAAATATAAGTGTAGGAAAAAAGCCCCAACAAGCAGATAAAGGTAGGTGATATGGCCCCCAGTATAGATATAGGCAGATGATATCGCATCCAGTAGATATAGGTAGGTAATAGGCCCCCAGTATAGATATAGGCAGGTGATATGGCCCCAGTAAATAGATATAAGGTAGATTAATAAGGCACCCAGTAATATATCACGTTGGCTGATCGGCCCCCAGCTAGATAAGGCAGGTGGATATGGCCACCTGGTCATTAGTTTATAGGGTCCCCTACATAATGTATACGGGCTCCCAGTATAGATATAGGCAGGTGATTAGTCACCATAATAGAAAATAGGTTTGTAATAGAGCACCGAGTAAATATACGGTAGTCATAGGGCCCCCAGTATAGATATAGGTAGGTAATATGGCCCCAGGTATAGATATAGGTAGTTAATAGGCCCCCAGTATAGATATAGGCAGGTAATACAGCATATTAAAAATAAAAAAAATATCAGTATTTACCTTTCCCCTGCTTCCTGTAGCTCCCACTGGTCTCTGTCTTCTTCACGGCACAGGCAGCGTGACGTCATTATGCCACACAGGCAGCGTGAGGACATTCTCACGCCGCCTGTGTCAGATATTCCGGAGGGCGGAAAGCCTGCTTGTAGCTCGCCGGAGTACTCTGCGTATCAGGGAGTGCTCTCTGCTCCAAGGAAGACTTCAACTGTATGTGCATCCAGGGAACACACATACAGTTGAAGAGACCGTCAGTGCTCCAGGCCCATGGTAGCAGCCTGGAACCCAACGAGGTTCGGGACACCGGCAGTTTTATCCGGGGCATAAGCCCTGGATAAAACTGCCTAGCGACGCCCCTGAGATCCATACAGTTGTCTAGAGTACAGGGCTGCATATTGTTCATCCAGTGTCTATCACAACTGGTCTATTTTAAAAGGCAATTGCCATTTTAAAGAGTGATAGCACATTACTAAGATATGTCATCACTTTATGATTATGGTGAACTGACCTCTGGAACCCGCAGATCCTCCGAATGAATGGGCAAGAGTAATTGTGTAGCAACTTGAAATGCTACTGTGCAGAGTAAAAACAGTGACAAGGATGCAGCACTGCAGCAGCACAGAGCTGTTATCAAGGGCAAGATTTTCTGCCTTATATCCATATTAAATCCCTTGCTATGCAGTGACTAGTGTTGAGCGATTATTATCGACAAAGTTGAAATCGGCACGGTATTTACGTTGATCGGATTTTTTAGATCACGCGATAATTTAGGATAAAATCTGTGCATATCTATTAATATCATGCGCCATTTTCGGCAACTTCCCTGTCATTTGGCGGCCCAGCGAATCATCTTTTAGGAGAAAATAGGGAGCAGGGTGAAGCTGTGTGTGCGACGTCATGACTGTGATGTGTATGGTTGAGATTGGCTGGAAAAATCACATGACCTCGGTTTTACAAAGAAACAGTCCCTTCCTGTTATCATGATCAGTGTGTGTCAGCATCTCATAGCAGTAGGAAGTGCGCTCTGCCTCTGTCCAAACATCTCAGCAAACAGCTCAAGCGAAATTATTTCTTTTTTTTTCACAGAGAACAGCCGTACTTTTAGCTGTGATCCTTAGGAAGTTAGTTAGATCAGAGTAATTTTCTCGCATATTTTAGATAGCTGGGCAGAAACGAATTTTCAAGGAACATCTTCCGCTGTACAAAGTCACGGGGGAAGCCTCGGGGAGGGGGGGGGGTGCCCGCAGGGCAGACAACACAGACAACCTCTATAAAGGATACTGGATATTGTACAATGGCCAAAACGTTTGTTTTAGACATTGCATTGCTTATATTCATGTGATACAGATCTTTTTCTTAGTAACCTGCAGGTCTATTTAGTTAGGTTGGCAAAACCTCCACTATTATTCTATCAGTATACAATTTCAGATAGGTGTCTTCTTTTTCAATTTCGCCCAGTCCCCTTTGTTGACATAGAGCCACCTTGACAGTTTAAATTTGAATACAGCAATTTATGTAGTCACCACAGGTGTACTGTGATGAGTGTGCCTAAAATACCTTTTAATATCCGATACTTTTCAGACACGTGTTTTTTTCACTTTCTTTGGCATCAGTCAAGCTTTGTGATAGGATTCTACTTTGCAGTTAAATTTATGAATATCAAGCAATTTTGACAGCGTACCACAGGTGAATTGATAGTGTGTCAAAAAATTACCTTTTTTACATTATCCCGTACACATTTCAGATACTGTTTCTTCTTCACTTTGTCGCAGGGCCCTTCGTGTTAAAAACTAGCCGACCTTGCAGTTAATAATTTAATCCGAGCAACTTTGTATGTCACCCACAGGTGTACTGATATTGCCAAAAATAACCTTTTAATACCGTATACAATTCAGACAGGTTTTTTTTTTTCACTTTTTGGCAGTCATGCTTTGTTGATTAGATCTACTTTGCAGTTAAATTTTTGAAATACAGCAAATGTTGTATCACCACAGGTGAATTGACTAGGTGCCAAAAATACCTTTTATTATCCCGTATACATTTCAGATCGTGTTTCTTTTATCACTTTGCGAGCGCAGGCCAGCTGTGTCATGAAGAGCCACCTGCAGTTAAATTTTGATCCAGCAACTTTGTATGTCACCATAGGTTTTACTGATAGAGTGCCAAAAATAACCTTTTAATATCTGCGATCATACATTTCAGACGAGCGTGTTTTATTTTCACTTTTTGGTCAGTCAAAGCTTGTACAATAGATCTACTTTGCAGTTAAAATTTGAATACAGTCCAATTTTGTAATCACCCAACAGGTGATTCATGATAGGTGCCAAAAAATCCTTTTATATCCCGTATACATTTCAGACAGGCGTTTTCTTTTTTTCACTTTGGTCAGTCAAGCTGTTCTGTTCATATAGCTGACTACTACTTTGCAGTTCAAATTTAATACAAACAAAGCAATTTACAAAAAGTATCCACAAGGTTGAATTGATAGGTAGCCAAAAAATACCTTTTAATATCCTGTATCATGTCAGACAAGTGTTTTTTTTTTCACTTTTGTTCAGTCAAGACTTTGGTTCTTGATAAGATCTACTTTGGCAGTATAAATTTGAATACAGCAGCAATTTTTGTAGTCACCACAGGTGAATTGATAACTGTCCAAAAATACACTTTTATTATCCCGTATAACGATTTCACATGGTACAGGATGTTTTAATTCCACTTTTGGTCAGTCAAGCCTTTGTTCATAAGAGCTACTTTGCAGTTAAATTTGAATACAGCAATTTAGTAGTCACCAACCAGCTGAATTGTGATGAGTCCAAAAAAATAACCTTTTGTTATCCCGATACCCTTTCAGACAGTGGTTTTTTTTCACTTTTGTCAGTCGAAGCTTTGTTGATATAGATCTACTGTTGGCAGTTTACAATGATTTGAAATACACATCAATTTTTGTAGTCAACACCACAGGTGAATTGTAAATAAATTGCCAAAAAAATACACCTTTTTATTATCCCTAATACATTTCAGAAAAAGAATACAGTGGCGTATTTTTTCACTTTTGGTCAGTCAAGCTTTGTCAGATAGATCAACTTTGACAGTTAAAATTTGAATACAGCAAACTTTGTAGTCCAGCACACAGGTGAATTGATCGGTGCCAAAAAAATACCTTTTATATCCCGTATCATTTCATGACAGGTGTTTTTTTTCACACTTTTTGGTCATCACAAGCGTTGTTTGATAGAGCCACCTTGCAGTAAATTTGAAAGTCCATCATTTTGTTTTATGATTTGAGCAATAAGCTTTAGTGAAATTGCCGTCTTTCTAATAAGAGACTTTCCAAAACTTCTTCCATATACCTTCTCAAATTTTTCTATATTTCCTGAACATGGAGCGAAATTCAGGTGGTAAGCGAGCCAAAGAGGGTGGTAGGAATGGGTAGAGTATTGAGAGAAGGAGTGCTCCTCCAGTGCTGGCGACCAACAACCGCATGCTTCAGCGAATCGTCCAGTTGCATGACCGTCAGGACCATGTCATCAGCTGGTCAGGGCCCTGCTGACAATCTCAGTAACGAACGAGTGCTCCGCCCACTCTGTTCTTCCAACAGTGGTTTAATTGCAACCTGCACTCCACAGTTCTTAACCTCCTCGTCACCCATTGCACGGCGACAAATGTCATCAACATCATCATCAGCAGCCGTCAACATGAAGCAGCCCAAATTGTCAACTCGTGTACCCACCACTGTGGTATAAATACCAATTTTCCTGAAGAACCCTCTTTGATGACAAAATGCGGTGGGGGTCAGAAGGCATTTTTAAATAGATCAAGAGGCCAAAGAGGATGATTCTTTCTCTGCTCTGACGCCCAGTTGTTATTGATGCCATCAGACAGAGGAAAGGAAGAGCCGGTCAATCTGGCAAAAATCCCGGGCGGTCGGCAACAGCCATGCAGTCCCTCATGCTTGAGTTGCCCGCACTCCTGGATGCAGAATGTCATGGACAACGAAGTCACGTGTGTTGATAGATGATGATGACACATTGCGGTATCCACACGTGGTGTTCTTTTATCAGCAGAATTATTCTTGCGAGAGCGCTAACACACTGAGCGAGGAGGCAAGACTAGATGGGAATAGATGGGTCAGTACGGTCCCGCCTCAAAAGAGGATAGGGCGGTCGCCATGAAATTCTCCCGCTGATTTATGATACACCGCCAGCCACGGTCAGCGGAAACGCCGCTCCTCCTTCGCTTATACGCGCGTCAAAATGGCCAGGAACTTTCTCAAGAACTGGGCCTTCTTAACTCACTTGAGCAACAAGCCTCTATCACCCAGCTTAATGTTATAAGCCGCCTTTGAGCCGCGCTAACGCATAAGTAGAGGCAAGAGGACCTTAGGTGTTAACCACCCACAAACATTACTATCACATGCAGCGAATGCGATGAGTTGAAATGGAGGCAACACCTTGGCCAAAAAAAGGCGCCAACCGACACCGGGAGTTCCCTGCGGGCCTCCAACGCACTGTCACACCCTCCTCGCCTTCCTCCTCCGCCACGAGACCAAGCGTTCCCCAGCTCCCCATGTCTCTCAGAGGTCATGAATCAGGGACAACCTTCCGCTTCAGGCCTCCACCGTCGCCCAAGTACCACCATCACCGACACCAGAAGAAGCCCAATCCTACCCCTGCTCCTTGCCGCCCAGCATTTGAACCGACCTGCAAACACGACCGTACAGCAGAGCGGCCAGTCTAGCAGCCAGCCTTCATCTTCCAGGTTATAGGAGTCAAGAAGAAGACACTTTATGAAGACCCAAACACCGCAAAGCCAAAATCCTGAATGTCGGCATTGCCAGTCGTTGTTGGCCTTGGGAAATGTTGCCTTTCCGTCTGGTGGACAACAGATGTTTCCCGCCACGTCATGGCCCTTGCCTGCCCCCACATACCAGATGCCGGAGGCAGTGCATTTCTTTGCCCAAGAAAAAGCCGTCCAGCCCTGGCCAGCCACGTGTCATCTAAAAATTTCAACAGCGGCGTTTATCTGCATCTGTGCCGGGTAAGTCCCATCTGACCACCAACACGAATGGACTAGATATAAAGCACTGGCAAGGCCGCTATATCCTCTGTGAACAGCTCAACTGGGTGAGCTTTGGTGGATGTCTCTGGGAGACGTGGCTCCGTCAGGCTTCGCGCACCCAGCTCTTCAACAAACACCAAGGATGGTGCATGTTACTTTCCCCCAAGTCCTCATGGTAGGCATCACCGTGCTCCAGAGAAACCAGGCCGTGTTGAAATTAATATCTGTCTTGGAGACCGCCACCACACAGGTCAGGAGCTGTGGACGGCTCACCAGCAAACGAGACACGAGCGCTGGCTGGGGTGCCAAGACCTTTGTGCCAGGCGAAGGTGGTGTGCTATAACGGCGAAATCGGCTGGCCAAGCACCTGATAGATCGAGTAAGCGTGGAGCACATCCCTTGCTGGCACATGTCATGAACCTGTCGTCAGTAAATTTCCAAAAGATCTACCCGGGGTCTGACTGACCTGCTGAGGAAGGCTCGAAGGTCTAAGTATCGCACTTCCTGCTAACGAAACCCTGCTTCGTGCCGCCTGGCTATGCGTTGCAGCGCTCAGCCTCGGTCCTTCCCGTCAACACTTGTCTCATTGTTGACAGTGGCAACACCGCTGAGAATTCCACCCACCACAAGCTCCAGCGATGTGAGCAGGCCAGTCGCAATGCCATTTTTGACGCAGTACGAAGTTGACCACATGGCCTTATCAAGCAGCCGGAGCGACCTCAGGGGTGTTGAGCAGTGCCACCGAGAGTGAGAGCAGGTGGAAAGAGCTCTGCACATCCCTATGTCCACAGTTGTTGAAGAAGCCACCAAAATGATCAGTGCGAGAGACAATGAATGCCCTTGTCAGCATGAACAGCATGTGTGATCTTAGTTCTGGAACGATCGTTGGACACTCTGAAACAACAGGTCGACCGCCAGCGACGGAGGAGGAGTTGGACACAGATCCGGACTACGGAGCCTTCTTCTCTCCGGACAAATCCACAATTCCCGACAGTTGTCAACAATTTCATCATCTCTCATTAGCAGTGTTCGGGGTCCAGCATAGTGCAAGCGGTGTCCTTCAGCTCTCAGGTAGACTGCATCATCTCCAGGCAAGTCAGGCTGTGTTGAAGCTGTGCCGGTGAGAAGCGGACGGAGAGGAGGAGCACAAGTTATTCCTAGACAACCGACGTTACCGACGTCCTTCCTTGGAAAGGAGTTGGCGTCAATTTGAGAGGCCACTGGGAGGAGGAAGAATGAGAGAAGATCATGTTTGCATAGTTGCCACCACGCCGCCCCCGACCCAGAGGTTTGGAGAAATCAAGGCTCACATCTCTCGCCAACACATGAGTCTTGGATGCTCGACAAAAAAAAGGGGGGGAGGGGGGGGGGGAATGGGGGGGGGGGGGGGGGGGGGGGGGGGGGGGGGGGGGGGGGGGGGGGGGGGGGGACATAATAAACAAATTCATTCCTCCAACTATCCTCGGCATTAAGACCATCAAATGAACAAAAGTTACTGGTGGGAACTGGCCACCCACCTGGATCCCCAGTACAAAACAAAACTCCAGCACTTTCCCTTCCAACCCACCCAAATAGAAGAGGTATAAATGCAGGAAATGGAGACCTTTGCTGAATTGATGCAACTGGAGACATCTGTTGTGTCTGCTTCACGTTCTCAAATGTCACGGTGGAACAACATCAGCGACGTGACAGCAGACAGAGTGCCAAGGAGCCCATAGCGGCAGCATGCAGCAGCAGGCAGGTGGCAGAAGCCTAATGAGTTGACCCTGGCTATCTTTACTATTTACACCCACCTCACCACGCATCGCAATGTCACAGGGCAACACACTCCAACACACAGAGAACCTAGCTTAAGATCAATGGTGCATGAAACTCATCTACGTCTCAAACCCATGTTTTTGTAAATGTGTTCCGACCCAATAGACTTCTGGGTATCCAAAATGGACGAATGGTCCGCGAGCTCAAGCACTCCCAGCCACGGCCATAGAGGTGTTTGTCCTGCCGCAGCAGCCCAGCGTCATATCTGAAGTCGGAACCTTCAACACAGCTGGAGGAGAGTCATTTACAGACAAACGCATCCGACTTTTCCACACGATAATGTGGATCGTTTGAACTTTCATCAAGATGAATCAGGCATGGATCACTGATGACAAGGTTGTGGCCCACAATGCCAGGTCACCAATTAGATTGCCGGATCTAGCTATCACTCTGCGCATTCCTCTTCAAACAGAAATCGGTCCCTCTTGAAACACTTTTTTAAAATGATCATTTCTTACTGCAATTTATTACTCTCTTTTCTCAACAGTGCTTTTGCTGGTTCTGCTGTGAGGGAACTGTAAAATGACACAAGGTTTCATTGACAACACCATCGTACTTCCATTTACTCACTTATGCTTTTAAAATTTCGCATTGTCAATGGTTTTGAGGTCATGTTGCTGTAGACTACCGCTATAATATAATGGTCCTTTGGTAATCAGACATTGTGGCTTCTAGTGGCATTTTCTGTTCTCGCATCAACCAATTTTTAATAGTGGCTGCAGAAGTCCATAATTTATATAACTTTTGTTGGGGTCATGTTGCTGTGAGATACAAGCAATAATCAATGTCCCTATGAAACAGAAATGTGTGGTGGCTTTAAGTGCTATATACTCCGATCACAATTTTTGTAAACAATGGCGTGAGAAGATCATTTTTTATATAATTTTTTGGGTCATGCTTGCGCCTTGAATTACCGCAATACTATAAGCAGGTCCAATATTTATAAAATTTTTTGTATTTTCTAACAGACATTTGTTCTTCACAATTGTTCAAGAGTGGCTCAATGGGATCATGCCTTCTTGAATTTTTGGGGGCAGTTTGCTGTGACAAACTGCAGCTATACTACACGTCCTATTATAAAACAAATGTGTTTCTAACAGAAATTTGTTCTTCACAATTGTCAAGAGTGCTCAAGGATGATGTGGCGTGTCAAAACAGAGAATAGGTAGGACAACAGTTAAATGGACACATAATGCAAAATGACTTATTTTATTGGCAATGACTTTAGACATAGCTGTCAATCCCTGTATTGAGACAACCATACACATGCCGTCTATCTCCTCTCGTACAACAATACAATTTATAAAAAAGAGTGGGAGACAAACAGGTAAGACATGGCATATAGCACTCTCGCGATCTCACTCTCATAGTGTGTAGAATTCCGCCGACATCGCTAGGGATAAACACACACACACACACCACACAACATACACACACACACTACTATAAAAACTTAGCATGATACAAAATTACTGGTAAAAAACTTCCTCTGGAATTGTACAAGGGAGGTGACGAGAGGGAAAACCTTGGACGGGCGATAATGGTCATATCCTATGTTAGCGAGGACATGGAGTATGCGAGCATGGACCCAGAGTACAAAGTAGAAAATAAGAGAACAATTTCCTCCAGCCATTGAGTAAAATGAAAAAAAGAATGACAAGAAAAAAGGGGGGGGGGCACTCTGGGTGTAACAGAGCGTTTAACCACCAGTATTATCCAAGTGAAGCTCAATTGGTCCGCACGTTCATCACGGAGGGGCAGCGCCTAACCCAGTCTTGACAACTGATTTACTAGAGAAGGCTTGAGGTCTCTACCAACACACATTCGCATCCCGGCACGTTCTTCTTCAGCACGAACTGTTTTTGTTTGACTGCTTGTCATAGGGCATTTTTACCGTGTTAATAGATGACAGATGCCAGCCTGGGCTCTCACCGAACCCACCTGTAAAGTCTGCAGCTGGACTCCGGTTAACAGATGGCTGACGGCAGCACTGGCTCTCACGTTATGGAACAATCATGAGAGCATCAAAATTTCTCTAAATAATCTGATTTTGAAAAAGGTGATTTCTGTTAGGTTAATTAGTATCAAAAAAGGGGTCCAGGGCAGGACACGAAATTGCGCACAATTTGGAGGCTTAAAATTCTTCGTGGGGCTGAGTCACTATGGCGGTCGCATCATTTGATCTCCAGGGAGTCCTGTCCCTAATCAATGAAATGAAGGATTTGGAGAAAAAATGAAACCCATTGAATTGATTGGCTGAATCATCTCATAAGCCATGAGGGCAAATGTCTTCTCAACTACAGAAGTGTTTGGTGGATCAATTAGGACATTTTTTTATTACTTATGGGTGTGCGGAACACAATTAAGCAGCGATCTACCACTGGTAAAAATACCTGCAGGAGGGGTGTATGTTGTATGTTTATCACACTTGAAAAAAAAGCAAAATTTAATAATGACAAACTATAAATAGAAAATCTTCCTAAATACAATTCTGTAAACAAAAATGGTCAGTTACCAAAAAATATACAAAATCGAGTAAGTCACTGTACCAACAACATACTAAGCAATAGTGCCCCACTTGTGATCTTGTGGGATCAAACAGTTTTAGGGGTCAGGCTGTGGGCCCAAGGACAGAGATAGTCCTATGTCCCATGAAACTAAAATGGTGTTGAAAAACTCCGTTTTTCCGGCACTTTTTAATGTGGGGTGCAATGCAGGTTTGGGGCTCCATGCTGTGGCCCTGGACAGGTATATGTCAATGTCCAGTGAAACTAAAATGGTGGTTGAAAGACTCCTATTTCGCGGCACTTTTTTAATCTGTGGGTCATACGCATGTTTAAGTGGTCCATCTCTGCGGTACAGACAGTGATAAAGCTTAAATGTCCAGTTCAAATTCAACTACAAAATGGTGGTTCAAAGACTCCTTTTCCCCGTCACTTTTAATTTTGGTGTCATACAGGTTTAATGGTCATCACTGATACATGCTGTCCAGGTGACAGGTATAGTCCCAATTATCCATTTGTTTCAACTAAACAATGTGGTTGAACAGACTCCTTTTCCCAACACTTTATAAATCTGGGGGTCAGACATAGGAAGTTTTAATGGTCATCACGCGTACAGGACAGATATAGTTAATGTCCAGTTCAAATAAATGGTGGATTCAAAGACTAACTCCATTTTCCCGGCAACTTTTTATTTATGGGGAGTCAGACAGGGTTAATGGTTCATATACTGTGGTACAGAACAAGTAAGGTCAATGTCCACTTAAACTAAACTGGTGGGTTGAAAAGACTCCTTTCCCAGTACTTTTAATCTGTGGGTCAGACAGGTTTGGGGCTCATGCTAGTGGCCCAGGGACAGGTATAGTTAATTTCCAGTTCAAAGCGTAAAAATGGCGTGTTGAAAGACTTGTCCTTTTTTCTCCTTCAAACTTTTT
This sequence comes from Phyllomedusa bahiana, assembly GCA_025379985.1. Classification (NCBI taxonomy): domain Eukaryota; kingdom Metazoa; phylum Chordata; class Amphibia; order Anura; family Hylidae; genus Phyllomedusa; species Phyllomedusa bahiana. The sequence continues at coordinate 18,832 of JAODAL010015310.1, forward strand.
AATCTGGGGTCATGCAGGTTTGGGCTGCACGCTGCGTTCCAGGACACAACGGGATAATTAAATACAAAATGGTGAGAATGGTCCAGTTCAAACCATAGTTCAGAATGATAGTTCCAAATCATACTGCCTTTCTGGCACTTTTTAATTTGTGTGTCTTAGCAGGTTTAAGGGTCATGCTGTGGTGCATAACAGGGAATAGTGAATTGTCTGTTATTTTTCTTTTCTGTGGCTTTTGAATAACCTACATGTGTTGTCCTAAGATGTAGCACGTATGCAGTTTGCTGTTGTAGGATGTTAGTATCCAAGCTTCTCCATCCCTGACTTTACAATGAGTCATACGCCGGCGATTAATCTCCATATCGACTATCGATATAGTATTGATAAAATTGCCGATTAATTTGCCGATAATCGACTATCGACTCCGATGACGATAGTCAACGTAATTGCTCATTACTAGCAGTGACCTCAAAAAAATTCCAGGGCAGGTCAGCTAACCATGTTACACAACTTTGAACTTGTTTATAATAATATATATAATATTATATATTATATTATAAAATATATATATATATATATATATTATATAATATATAATATAATATAATGTTTATGAACATTGGATAATTGCTAGCTTCTCAATAAAGCTTTCTGAGTTAAGTAACCTGTGTAGATTATAGTGTTTGCTCTGAGAGTTTGTTTTAGCTTGATATTTTGTCTAGTAATCTACTAAATCTTTGTATTCTGTTTTAGATTGCTTCTTGTCCAGTCCAGCCAAGCCTTGCTCTCTCAAAGTTTATTGTAGTCCTTGAGGATCTTAGCTGTTTGTGTCTGTAGAGTTCTCTACTGTGCTCCATCTAAGTAGTCTCTGGGTCCTAGAACTGCTTTCTGTGTCAGAGTAAATTATAGTTTAAAGTAAGTTTTTGCAATAAAATAGGGTCAAAGGTCAGTTGTCAGGGACAGATTTAGGGGAAAATTTAGGGACTACTTCCGGATTGAAGTCACTCCTGGTATTGCTTTCAACCATGCGCTGGGCATTATCAGTCTTTGATCTGTCCACCTTATGATCTAATAGTGAATTCCTCCAGTTTTTCAGTTCATGCTTCTATGAGGTGTCAGTTCAGAGGCAGTCACTTGTTTAGTATAGACACAGGTATAGGTGCAACCTGAGGGCAAAGCTTATTGTCTCTTGCACTTAAAGAAAAAAATATGCTTTCTTCAGAAATAACAAATGCAAATGAAACAACCTTACCAAGTCAATGTTATAGGCTTCCACAGGAACTTTTAGGGCATGTCCCCACTGCACGGTTTTTCGGCCGGTTTTTCAGCCAGTTTGCGGTTTTTCAGACCGCCAAAAAAACGGCCGAAAATGAGCACAATGGTGCTCTATGGAAAATCCGTGCAGCAGTCCCCACTGCATGGGTTTTCCGTCGGGCGGTTTTGCCGCCGGCGGTCCGGCAGCAAAACATTATAGAAGCACAATCTTCCATCCGGTTTTCGGACGGAATCTGTGCTTCTCAATGTGAAGGGGGAGGGCTTTCTCCGCTCATCGCGGAGAAAGCCGTCCCCCTCGCGGCCATGGGGACGGCCGCAAAACAGGACAAATACTGGCCGGGAAACCGTGGGGATGCGCCCTTAGGCAGCTTTCCTTCCACACCAATGAAGACCTTTAGCTTTACCACATAACGCCACCATGAACTGTTAAAGCTGCCTTTTAAAATACTGGTAAGGCCTAAGCAGGAGTATGGGAGCAACCTTTCCAACCAAGGCTCTCCGGCCACTCCATAAAAAACTCAGATCCAAACAACTATAAGAATAACCAGCTCAGCAAAATAATGTCACTGGCACCAGACTAATGTTTTTTTTTTTTACATCACCAAAGCCAGCCACCTCGGTGATATCTGCCATCAATGATTTTTCCACTTGCTCTCTTACACTTCATATAATTATTGCATGTGACTGCTGGATGACTGTGTTATTTAGTTCTGCTGAAATTTTGAGTCCACCATCATCGTTATAAGTAATTTTTTTTTCTGAATTTGTTAGGGTCTCACGAAGTTTTGACCCATACTAGAGATGGGCGAATTGATTCTAACTAAGTGGGCTTCCGTTTTCAATTTCACGTGGAAAATTCGGTTTCTGAACGACAGTCGAAGTTGTGGCGGTACTTCAGTTGGAACGAAGTGTAAGTTGTGATTTTGATGATAAAATGGCATCGCTGAGCCTAAATACCAATTCTTTTTTTTTTTGTCGGGGTTGTTCTTACATTGCTTCGTTTAGACCGGCGCAATAGAAAGTCTGGCGGAGGAAGAAGGGCCATAGCCCTCGCATGACATGTGCGCAACGAGATGAGCCAATCAGAGACGGCGGCGATTTCTGTGACGTCACGCACTATATAAGTACGGGCCCGAGACGTGGGGAGGCACACTTACCGCTCTCACTGTACTGATCAGGGAAGGTGCTGCCGCGGCTCTGACTTGTTACTGAAGACCATGATTTTTTATACTCACGCAAATTTATTGTGGGTGTCTCAGCTTGTCTCCAGAGACATGCTTCGTTAACGTTCTATTTCTAATTTTTTTGGGTATTGGATCTGAAATGCCCCAGTGTCCTGCGTCCACTGCACAGCTGCAGTATACATTTGAAATCTATCCTGCTCGACCAGCACACTTGAATCTTCCACAGAGAAGGAGTTCCTAAGCAGTTCCTGTTGTATTCATTTAAAGAAACAGCGTTTTTACAACTACCAAATAACCACTTCATTTTCTGGGACTGCTCAATCTCTTTGCGCACATTACATACAGGGGTAAATTGAGCCACTCGTTGTTATTCAGCTGTGGTCGACCTCCAATAAACCCCGCTCATTTCTCACCTACCCCAAAATTTATACATTTCTTCCTGTACCCTAATTCACAAGCCAAAGGTATTATTCCTCCCACAAAAAAAAATTTTTTTTTTTTCTTGCTCTCAAAGTCGCTTGTTGTGTGGCGTGTAACTAAAAACACACTGTCCCAAGTCAACACGCTACAAAGCTTCGTAGTTGGTGGTGGACTCAATTCTTTTGGCGCGAATTTACATCCCAGGGCGTAAATTAAGCATTGTTATTCAGCCTGTGGTGCACTCCAAAAAAAACGCACATTTTCACTGCCAAAATATATTACATTTTTCCTGTAGCCTAATTCACAAGCAAGGTTTATTACAATGCTTATCTCTTGCTGTGTGGCTGTAAAAAATCCCGCATTGTAAAACACGCTCGCCAAAGCTCCAGTAGTTGTGGTGGCTCAATTCTTTGGCGCAATTTACATCCCATAAGGGCTTAACTAAGTTATTTTTCTGCAGTTGAACACTCAGTTAAATGAAACTTTCTTTTTTCACCGCCACAGAAGAAAATTTCTGTCGCCAGCATAATTCATATCCCGAAAGGTTAATTTAAGCCTTTACATTCCAGTATAATCTCACAGAGTCTATTTTGTCAAACGGCAACTTTCAAGTCAATTTTTCATGCCCATTTGTGGAGCCGCAATTTATATCCAAGGCACCCCCAACCCCCCCCCCGTTACCCAAGCCTTCTTAGGGGTTCTTTGGAGTGTCAAATACAGGGTGTGTACTTTCTATCATATACAGATATTCTTCATTCAAACAGTGTCTGCTACATTCGTTGTCATTGCTAGAACAAACAGTATTGTCAGACAGAGAGGTGGACAGCTCTTCGCCTGCAAAGTGGCAGAGGCACAATACGCGCTCCTGGAGCAGGCAAGGTCGCAGCACACAGCAACCACGGTAACGTCGCCAGCAGGGGTCACTCGGTAGACGGCCTCCAACTGCCGCTTGTTCATCTAGCGGCCCCGCTGTGCTGACTAGCAACCCAAGCGGTTCTTGATTTGGTTGACTAGGTCATCCACTTTCCTCCCAGATAGACAACTTACAACCCCAGCCAAGTACCGTCGGTCGGGAACGTCAGATCACAACCCTTAGTTGGCATGCTGGCCGCCGGCGCAGCAGGTCAAGCGGACCTCACCTGTCCTCAACCCGCCTCTGTACCCATCGCGGCCGCCCTTAAGCCAGAGATCTACTATGTGGTTGGGCCTCAGATATGCCACCTATCTATAGATGCAGGATTGAACATTTGAGGAGGCACGTCAGCAGGCTACTTGGCCCAGCGACAGAACAGACATTGGGGCCAATATCCCTGCTTCTTTGCAGTACGGCTGCCAAACGTATTAGATGTTGCAGAGTGGATGGCGGTCATGTTGTGAGGGGTCAGCCTCTGCATACAACGCACCGCGCTGATCGAGCCGACAGCAGTGACGATCTGGGAAATCACAAATATATGGCATGATGTAGCCGACCGACACTTGGGAGCCGGGATTGAGGCAACGGGCCTTCATTCATCGTCAGGGAAAAGGTAAAAGCACGGCCGCGCCGTTCAGCTTGCGCGTCAGGCGAGAGCGCGCAGACAGCAACGCCTGGGTCGTGTGGCCGTGACCGTCAGCAGGATAGCAGCAGTGTCAGACGGTCTGAGGGGGCCAATCGCGGCCCAGTTGCTAAAAAACCCGCACATCGGCAGGTCCATGAATAAAGTAGCGGCACGGGGCACCCTCTCAGCGAGGCAGCGGCTGCAGTATCCGTCACTCACGTGCGGCACGCAGTTGGCGGTAAAATACGCATACGCAGCGGTGTGGCAGTCTATTGCTAAGTCACTGAAGGATGACGAATATGCCGGTATATGTAGATCTCGTAAGCAGAAAGACCGTCGAAAGCGTGGCCAGTGGAGCTAACGTTAGGGCACCACGGCCCTGCGTCAACACATGCACAGAGTCACCATCCCGGGTGGATGCCCCCTGGAGAAACGTTTGGATCAAGATTTGGTGCGTCCATCCTGCCGCCGCAGCAACAGCTGCAGCAGCAGCTGCCCAGTGGCACGCATGCCATCGCGAGCCAGTCCAAGCTCCAACCCAACCTCTGCCCAGAAGGGAGCTGTTTCTTCTTTGACATCCCATCTCCCGCGTCCAGATGCTCCTGCTCCTCGCTACGCTACCCCGGCTCCTCTCCCCATCTCTTTGGGAGGCCACGGGCACAGCAGTCGCTTTCAGAGAGGTGACTTGCAAAGAGACAACAGTCATGCGTTACAAACAATCTAAGGCCTGAAGCGCCAGTGACCGTGCTCCTGTCCAGTTGTTGGTACTGCCGTCCCACTCCTTCCAAATGTTGCGTACTCTGCACCGTTCAGAGAAATACTAATGCTTGCGTAATCGAGCGACGAGATGGAGACGTTCCAAGCGTAATTTCTTTTCCAAAAAAGGCCAAGCTACTCGCACTTCTAAATAATTGTAGACACAGAAGGTGGTGCCTAGTCCTTGAGCATTATTCGTTTGTTCCAAGGTGCACCGGCAGCCGCGCGCCGTCTGAGATGTAAACTACGGTCAGGCCAGTAATGTCCCTTTACGCGCCCCCTGGGCTTGGAATGTTGCTTCCGGCCCAGGCACACCAACAACTTGGACAGAGAGACGCGCTTTTTCCTCCACGTTGTTCACACGCGCGCTCCTCCTGACGGCCAATGTCAGCCCTGCCTCCTCCTCCTACTACATCTCAGCTACTCATCCAAGTACTGCTCCATCATACCCCACATTAGCTTCTACCAACCTGGCCTTGCCCTCGGCGAAACGAAAGTCACAGACCAAGGGAAGGAATGCTGCTTCCGCGTCACTGCCAGCAAGAAAGCGATTGTGCTGGCTTTTCCACGCCCAACTGCAAATCGGAACCATGGTGATGGACAATTGGGAGCAACATGGTGTCCCCGCCGCTGTACACGAGGAGGGATGGTCCATGCGCCCTACATGGTCGCACGCCTGTCATATGGCTTAGTGAAAAGGTTCCCTGCAAGGTCTTCCAACCGCATCTCAGAAAATTTCTGAAAATGGCAGGATCTGTGATGCACTTTCCATCCATTCCTACAACAGCCAGGAACACCCTCTCGTAGTTGCAGCGAGAACGCCTCCACCAACACTACTCTTGAATATGCGATGTTTTCCAACCGTTGGAATTCACAGCTGCACTGTTGGACCGACTGACGTATGAAAAGAGAAAGGCCATTAACGCACGTTTCCTCTGAGATCGACATCTCAGGCAGAAGGAGTACTCCCCTGTGCTAACCTTTGATCGCTCACGCCAGTGCAGCTTCTCATGCATGACACCTGCCGTTTGTTGGCGCTATTCGAGGTAAGGCGAAGTTTTTTGTCAGTTGACACAGGACTACAGGATGACTCTTATAACGTCTTCACTGCTTCCTGTCCTGGAACAGATGTGAAAGATCTTGTCTGCGGCAGGGGAATTGAGAAACAGCTCGGCGACTACATCTCGCGGCCACATGAGTCCCCCCATGTCGGGAATCTGATCAATGGAGGAGGAGGAGGAACATTGGAGCAGACAAGATACCCGCTTGGTCCACGCGGAAAATGATCGAACGAGCTTGACCTTTCGTCAGATGAATCAGGCGTGATCGGCCTTGGATTTTCCACACATACCTCCAATGCCTTAAGCGTCACGTCTACATCCAGCCATGCGCTTCACCAACTCGTGAGAAATGATGTCGTCGGGTCGCAAAGCTACCCGCCCTCAGCCACTACTTCTGATGCCCGCACCCGCCCTGATGCCACACATCTGCTGAAGTTTCTCAATCCTGCCACCAACCCATCTTTACCAGCGGACTTGTATCTGCACCACCTCATCAACTCTGTCATTGCTGCCACTCTCAAGACCCTCATGCATGCTGCTGCTGATGCTGTTTGCCTGACATCCACCTGTGTCATGTGCCCACTCTCTGACCTGTCAATGTGTTGCTCCTGCCGCCTGTCACACTCACAATCTCTGTATTCGTGCACTCTGTGGCACTTCTCCTTTTTTTGCCACCTCCAGAATTTGTCATCTGTGCACACTTCGTGCACCTCATGCTGCTGCTGTGGCTGCGCGCCGTGACCTCCACAATCTAGTCATTGCCTGCCTCTGTATGACCTCAGTGTGCTGCTGTAGGTGCTGCCGTGACCATACTACACTGTGTCATTGTCGCCATGTATGTCCTCATGCTGATGCTTGTGCTTGCTTGCGGACCTCCACACTCTAGTGGATTGTCGCCACTGTGCAGACTCATGCTGCTGCTGTCGGCTGCCCTGCACATGACCTACACACTGTGTCATCTGTCCAACTCTGTGGGCTATACTGTTTTTGTCACCTTCCAAGAATGTCATTGTGCAATGTCCTGACCTCCATGCTGCTGTGTGCTACTGCCATCACCTCTCCGACTCTGTCACTGATGTTGCAACCTGAGCCCACCAGACTTGTTTTTTTTTTCAGCTGTCGCCTCGCCACTAAACTTTACTCACGGGCATGCATTGCCCCGCCGCAGTTGATTCTGGCTCTCGGCGCTTTGCCCTCTTAATCGTGCCCAGCGAATTTTATACGTGAAGCGATTCTAAGAGCCCTGGCGGCAGTCATGTGTCGTGTCATACTAATAACACAACATTGTATGAAAGTCCAACACCAAGCTCCCGCTGCATATTTAAGCATGGCACAACAATTCTACAGGCACCCTGAGGCTCTGCGCGAGCTGGAAATAGCTGTATTTTAATGTCTGATTCGTCCCGAAAGTAATTCGGAAAACGACCCCAAGTAATTTTTTTGCCGAGAAATACGGCGAAGTGAAACAAAACCGAATTTCGGGAAAATTCAGGCCATCTCTACCCATACTGATATAAACAAGGGAATGGCATATGAGATGGAAATACTCTTCTCAAATAGGAAAGCATTCGATATTCATTCACACCACGCGGCTGCATAGCTGAAACTCTACCAGTCCTTGATTATGCTTTTATGAAAAAGGTCTATTATATGTTATTTAATGATAGTTTGTCACTTACATAAATGTGAAAAGCAGTAACTTGGAGATAAATTACACATGAGAACAAAGATGCTTTCAGATCCGCACAGTTCACTAGAAGATAATGGAAAGTTATTATTTACATGCTTTCATACAGTGTGTTGTACAGTGCTATATTGGATTTTCCTTGGCCACAGTCGGAGTGAAGATGGTCTGCTGTGTGTTAATATTGTTTACACAATACACAGATATTAATTCCCTAGAGGAAATACTGCCTAGGAATAGTTCAGCCAATAACAGCAACAATGTTATTAAGAGTTGATAATATAACAGATGTTTCAAATGTTTTTTGTGTTTTTTTTCCAGATGATTATACCCAATACCCATTGATACAAGAACGCCCACTAGGACAAACATCAAAAATTCTCACATTTTCATAATAAAAACTAGCTCTTACCCACCTTACCCCACACCTAGCACCCCTTTATTGCGTCACATCATAGTGCCAGTAAGGGCGGTGTTATAGGCCTAGCCTAATTGCAGCTAACACTCGGTGCTTACAGTGCGGGAGGGCGTCTGCGCCATCCCATGCTGTTTAAGCCATTAGATGCTGCAGAGATTTCGGCCACAGCATCTAACTGAATGAGAAGTGGTGCCGCACACCGTTCCTCACTCCAATGAGAACATCAGCGGCAAGATCGCTGTGTCCTCGTATCACTTAACACTGCAGATGGAACGCCTGAGCAAGGCCCCTGTGCGTTCTACCTATCAGCTCTTATGCACTGGCACAACTTTAGCTCCCGTACTAAATATGGTTACTCTGGATTTTCCCTGGATCAGGAGAAGATGAAAGTCTATGGCTCAACCCTGATAATAACCCAGCAATCCAAGAGCACTGTACTCCAATATGGATGAGAGAGCTAATGTGCCGACAGAGGTAACAGTACCTAAGTTGTCCAAAAGCACTTTACCGTAGTAATGCTAAGCTGTGGGATACTATGGATAAGAGAGCTGATAAGCCAATGGCTCAAGTACACTACAGAGGTGATTATGGCCAAGTTGACCAAGACCATCACTAGTTCTAAGCCGTGGGATACTATGGATAAGAGTCATAGAGGTTACCTGGATACATCGACCCAGGTGGGCTCAGAAGACACTATGAAGCTTTATCTAATCCAATCCAATGAGTAGACCTATACAGTACATCTTGACATGATTTCCACAGGAAGCTTAGCTGCAGTTTTTTTCTATGCAATAATCTCAAAAAGTAATAAAAGGAGTAACATGCTTATAACCATAAGGTTATTCGTTCAGGGCTGTAGATGGGCGGGGGGGGGGGGTAATGAGCTAAGCGAATGTGGTCCCCACAGACGAGGATATCACGCCGTCACCAGAAGGCTATGTTGATGAACCTGTTGACAAATTTCTCCACTGTGGCCACCTGCCCATTTAAGGCTAGAGAGCCGCCTGATGAAGCTATGTTGTGACTTTTCAAGCAAGAGAGTCAACTCAATACTGCTAGCTAGCCGAGGTAGGAGAAGCATGTTACATTTGAGTCAATTGATGTGCTCCGAAAAAAAAAAAAAGTCTTGTGACAGCAAGAGTAATGACAACAATAGTAAGTCAGTAGTCATTTTGGGCCTAGGTAAATCTAAGGGCCAGTGAGTTTGATCCTCAGGAGCCGCATACTATGCCAGTCTGCGAATTCCGGATGCCACATTGGATATAGTCTCACAAGTGACTGCTCCTGTGATAAATGTCACAATAGAAACAATTCTGTGGCTCATGTTTATGTGTAAGCAACTTTGATGGAATTCCTGGTGCAGAAGAACAAGTCTCCCAAAAGGATAATCAGCCTCTCTACCTTCCTATAAGTGCCCCCATAAAGGTAATCATGGGGGCCTAGTTTTTTCGCGCATTGGTAATTTCCTGACAAGTGGGATAAGCCTTCCAAAGGGTAGGTAATCGCTGTTCCTCAAATGAGTACAACCATGAGGCAAAGTTAATGGTTAAAGCTGGTAGGAATCTCCAATCAACAGAAGATCCTAGTCACACTAGGACCTGTGTCTATCTGACTTTGGATACAGTCACGAGAGGCTGAGTAGCCCAACTAGAAGATTGTACGGTTCAAGCCCTGTAGTCTCCATTGGTAAGCACACATTCCTTTTATGTTAAGGAGTGCAAGATGGTACGTGCTTCTTATTTCTGCCAGGCTGCAAAGAAATTCAGTAAAATTCAGTGCAGACATCACAACAGTAGCGGCTAACATATGTAATGCGAAGGTGGATTCGCTGGACCACCGCAAGCGATGGTAGTTAAGCCACGCCAGGGAGCGGAGTCTAAGTAGCCGAAGGTCCTGAAGCCAAAGCAGGTAGAGCAATAGATCCCGGAGCAACAGATGCCGGTGCGGAGGCGACAGCCGGTGGAGGTAGACGGGTCGCAAGGTTCTGCATCATGGCCGCTAGCTGGTCAATACGTTGACTCTGCTGGGCGACAGCCGTCGTGACATCCCGGAGGTCGGGCAGAGGTACCCTGGCGGAATCCATGGCCAGTTTGTACTGTAATGCGAGGTGGATTCGCTGGACCACTGCAAGCGATGGTAGTTAAGCCACGCCAGGGAGAGGAGTCTAAGTAGCCCCCGGTTTTCACCAGAGCCCACCGCAAAGTGGGTTGGTCTTGCTGCGGTATGAGGCTACCAGGTCGCTACCCCTGACGTGACTTGCTTGCGGTGGCGGCCGGGGTACAGCATGGTACCGAATCGTAATCCAGAAGCGTAGTCAGGAACAGGCAGAAGATCAGGGCAGGCGGCAGAGGTTCATGGTCAGAGACAGGCAGAAGGTCAGGGCAGGCGGCAAACAGGCAAGGTCAGGAAACGTAAGCAAGCGAACTGGTACACGGGTGATCAATACAGAACTCCAACACTCTCTAAACGCATGGAAAACACACCAACAAACTGGCAGAGAGTGCTAGGGGCGTACACCTTATATAGGACCAGCGGCCATCAATAACCAAATAACGGCGCGCTGGCCCTTTAAATCCAGACCAGCCGTCGCGCGCGCCTTAAGCAGCGGTCAAGCGCACGCCAGCTGTCAGCGCCAGACACAGGAGCGGGGACTGGTGAGTACGGAGTTTCCCGGCCAAGAGCAGAAGGACAACGGCTGCGGGCCAAGCGCCGTGACAACATAATTATTTGAGGGACATGGTTCCTTATGAAAGAAGGAAAGCATCTGCATCTCCTCACCACCATACATTTCTCAGGAAGTCTAAACACCTTGGCAGATGAGAGGAGCAGTGACACAACCGTACTGTACTGGGTGAGTGGTATCCAAATTAAGACATCTTAGCCCGAAGTCGGGAAACTTCAGTAGAAGGTATTTGTGACAACAAACAAACTCCAAGGTACTAGTATCCTTTCCCTGTACAAACGAAATGAATCACTGGTGGTGAATACCACATTCTGAAAGGGGATCTCCCACTGGCTTACATCTTTCCTGCTCTTGCCATGGTCCAAAGAGTCTTGACCAAATCAACCTAGATTAAGCAGATCATGACAATAAGGGTGATAAAAGGGAACAGAGTAGCCAGAAGTGCCCAATTTGAAGTGCCTCAAGTTCAGCATGAAATTTGACTGGACCCTATTAACATACCCATGTTGGAATCTAACCTACAGGCGCAAAATATTATCACCCATAAAAAAGTCAGCCTGAATAATGGGTCTCCTACACAAACTGGTGTAACCATGCATCCTGGAATGCCAATCTGAAGCTCTCGGATGCATGAATGGGTGTGACCGTGCATTCTGGAATTTCAATCCACAGCTCAGTGATGCATGAATGGGTGTGACTGTGCATCATGGAATGCCGATCCACAGCTTAGTGATGCATTAACATGTGTGAATGTGCGTCCTAGAGTGTCGATCCACAGCTCAGTGATGCACGAATGGGTGTGATCATACATCCTAGAGTGACAATCTCATAGGTCCTGTAGAGCCTCAAGTTTACAGCATATAAATTGACTGGACCCTAATAACATTTCCAGATTTGGATTCTGGATCTTTGGGCGTGATATGCTGTTAGCACACATCCAATAATCTGCCTAAATGATGGATCCCTGCAGAAACGGATGCATCCCTGCATCTTAGCGTGCCAATCCACAACTCTGTGATACAGAGCTAGATGTCAACTCTTACTGCTGAGGTCTCAAGGATATTCGGATAGACTAATAGAGACTTTTAGTCATTCCAGGGGTTCTGCAACTAACAAGTGCATATGCACAAATAAAAACTATATTCCTTGCCTGGTGCTCTCTTAAAGGATGTCTCAAGTTCCTTCTATGACAACCCTACTAGAATTCCTCCAACAAAGGTATAACAATGTCATAAATCCTTCAAATCAAATGGTACAGGAAATGGCTTGTCCACCTCTTTTGAGTGTGTTTTAGAATACACCACTCAGTAACGTTTTCTTCAGAGCAACTTCCAAACTGAGATCTTGCACCAGTGTGAGATCTAACTTTGGGGATAAGGAAGCTGTGTAAACATTATTTGAGCCCTTCCAATATTTATCCTGAATACGGCCTTCCTTTTAGCCATAACCTCCACTGAACGCGTGGAGAGCTACAGGCTTAAAATCAACTGATCCCTACAGTGTAGTCCTCCGAGACAAAGTATCCTTCCTTTTCTTCCAAGCTTCAGTTCTAAAGTCCTTCACATCAACCTGGCTATCATCAACCAAAGCATAAGCCTCCAAGCTTAATGATTATTATTAGACTTTGAAGAGTATTCTACTTCACAAGAGCATCTTCGCCAACTCAAAATAGTGAGATGCCTAAGGCCCTCTATAGACAGGACTTTCCCTTCAGTAAATGGGAAGTCTTGCTTATCTACTTCGCTGGAGCAATGAAGGGACTTAAAAAGCCTCCAAATATTCTTTAAGGATCAGAGATATGACAGCCTATGCTTGCACGTTTGAAGCTTTGGCATAACTACCTTCCTTGGAGCCCATAGTACCAGGGCTCTGTCAACTTCTACAGCCTATAGAGCTTTAGTCTTTTTATAGACCAGATGTGCTCTGCAGCTTCTTTGTCATCCTAATATCTTTATTCTGTACTACAGAATAACTCTGTCCGCAGATGATGTCTCCTTGAAGGTCAATTCTGAGCTCCGTGCAAGTGGTTCCTCCATAGTTTCTGCTTGGTACATCCCCATATTGTACTGCTTGAAAGGAGGCAATGAAAGCTGAAGATTTAGAATGCAAATCTCTTTTCCCTTAGTCCTTTCAGCAGCCCAATTCTCCCTCCCTATTAAAAATTATTTAGCTTATCTCCTGAACAAAGCAAAATGAAAACATCAATAAATTTGGTAATAGTCTTCATTTAACTTTCTCTAAATATTAAAAGCTCATCGTTGTGGTGAGAAAAACCCTTTAAGTTTAAAAATGTTTAATATATTATACAGATTTTTAGATGTTTACCACAGCGGAGTCAGGACTTTTTTTGTATATTGTTGACTTTATATGACATTGTTATGTGACCTCTAAATGGTAGTGCTTGTATTACATTTGGTAAGAAAACAAAACAAAAAAAACCTTTTTTTTTCTTTTTGCCTAAAAAACCTAAAAAAGACAGGTGTCCATCCAGTTCAGTCTATTGTGCTAAAGTATTGATCCAAAGGAAAGCAAAAACAAACCCAGGCGGTACAAGCAAATTGTCCTCATTTTAGGGAAAAAATCCCTTTCCGACTTCAATTTGGCAATTAGAATAAATTCCTGGATCAACGACTCTTCTCCAGAATCCTAGTTACTATAACTTGTTGTATTACTCCACTCTAGAAATGCATCCAGATCCTTTTTGAGCTCTGTTACCATGACAAGTTCCTTTGGCAGAGAGTTCAACAGCTCTTATAGTAAAGAATCCCTTTCTATGTTTATGTAGAAACTTTCTTTCCTCAAGACATAGAGGATGCCCCCTTGTTCTAGATACAGTCCTGGGTATAAATGGATTTTGGGAGAGATCTCTGTATTGATCTTTAATATACTGAAACATACAATGAAGGAAATAATTATGTGATCCCTTGCTGATTTTGTAAGTTTGCCCACTAACAAAGACATGAACAGTCGATAATTTTAAGGGTAGCTTAATTTTAACATTGAGAGATAGAATATCAAAAATAAAATCCAGAAAATTACATTGTATAAATTTATTTGCATTTTGCTCAGAGAAATAAGTATTTGATCACCTACCAACCATTAAGAGTTCTGGCTCCTACAGACCAGTTAGGGGCTCCTAATCAACTTGTTATCTGCATTAAAGATAACTGATAAATAGTCACCTTTATAAAAGACTCCTGTCAACAGGCAAGACCAAAGAGCTTTCTAAGGATGTCAGGGACAAGATCATAGACCTGCACAAAGCTGAAATGGGCTACAAAACCATAAGTAAGACGCTGGGTGAGAAGGAGACAACTGTTGGTGCAACAGTAAGAAAATGGAAGAAATACAAAATGTCAATCGACATCGATCTGGGGAATCATGCAAAATCTCACCTCGTGGGGTATCCTTTATCATGAGGAAGGTGAGAGATCAGCCTAAAACTACACAGGGGAAACTTGTTAATGATCTCAAGGCAGCCGGGACCACAGTCACCAAGAAAACCATTGGTAACACATTACGCCGTAATGGTTTAAAATCCTGCAGTGTCCGCAAGGTCCCCCTGCTCAATAAGGCACATGTGTCAAGTTGATGATTTAGAGAAAGAAGGAAAAAAACATTAAATCAGTTCTATCATCATATCTTTAACATTAAGTTAGTATTAAGTTCTAATTGCTTTCTGTCTGCTGTTATTTCAGATATCTTCAACACAGCGTTCCTTGAGACAGATGCATTGTCTGCTAGAAGCAAGAGTCAAGGACTTCCTCCTCCCCCCAGATAATACAGAGGAGAGCGTTTGGGAATGTGTCATATCAGCTAATGCTTCATACGTACATGCAAATTATAACTTGTCTCTTAGCAACCACCAATTAACCAATCATGTAGTGATAAAATAGTCATGTGATTAAAAAGTTCTATTGGAATGTAATTTACTTATCTCTCCTACTTACCCAACTAATCTGCTTGAAGCTGATCTTCTGAAAACAATGAATGCTACTATCAGATATAATTCTTCTGGAATGTATTTGGACTACAATACTCCAATTTCACATGAAGCTCTACAAGCTGTTCCTGCGCTTCACATGTTTTATCCACATCAAGCAACACCTCCTGAACTTTTGACACAAGTACCTCCTGAAGTTTGGTCTAAAGGTCCTTCCAGTCTCACCTGTACATGTCTTCTTGAAAGAGGGTGCTACCCTGCCTCGCTTGCCTCAATATCCCTTTAAGCATGATCAAGAACAATCTCTGGAGTCACAAATCAGAACATTCCTGGATAATGAGGTGCTCATCCACTGCATTTCTCCTGCAAATACACCTCGGTTCCCTGTTCACAAGAAAAGTTATCCCTGGTGAACCTCCAAAAATACCATTTGGTTCAGGACTCAGGAGCAGTCATTGCTGTCACGGATTATGAAAAACCCTGTGGTCCCCAAAAGCTCATTTTTCTCCCACCAAGTACCTTCTTCATCTGCCAACTTCACTGTCTATCGTTTCTGCAATGTCTTCTTCAGTGTCCCACTACATAAGGACTGTCAATACCCTTTTGCTTTCACTTATTGTGGTACTCAGCCCACCAGGACGAGGATGCTTCAAAGGGGCACAGAACTCACCCAACCACAGGACATGAATGATATTCTCTTGTGTGCACCTGATTTTCCAACTTGTCAATCAAGCTCTTTGAGTCTTCTTTAACATTTGGCATCAATCAACTGCAAAGTTTTCACAGTCCAAGCTCCAATGATGTTCTAAGAAAGTTGATTCCTCGGACATTGCGTAATCACAGGGAAACAAACACCTTACCAATGATCGGGAAAAAAGCTGTGATGCTCATTTTTTCACCGAACAATCTAAAACAACTACAAAAATTTCTAGGCCTTGTCACTTACTGTCGTCAATGGATATCCAATGCCTCCAGTCTTATGCAAGTTTTACACTATTCTTTCAAGGACATTATTTACACCAATGAACTCTCACTTGAGCAAAAAGAGTGTTTCAAAGCCTGGAAAAAAAAACTTATCCTACAACTCCAACTCTGGGAATCCCGGCCCAAACTCCACACCCTTTTCCCAACTTCCTCAATTTTGAAGACTATGGCCAAGCTTCAGAATCCTGACAAAAAAAACATGGAGAGCGTATGAGACCTCTTGGATACTTTTCCCTTGCAAGTTAGATCCTTTTTGCATGGACTGTCCCTACTTGCCTCAGAGCTATAAATTGCCGCACAAGTTGTTCTTGAAAAAACTCAAGACATCATTTTAGGCCATCCGGTCAATGTTTTGGCTCCTCATGATCTACAAGGGATCCTGAAACAGTTGCAGCAACCTCTTCTCAGTAAACAGCGCCTTCTCCGTATACAATGCCCATTACTGATGCCTGAAAATGCCACTTTGAAGAGATGTAAAAAACTCTCAACCCACCCACTCTGCTTCCTCTCTCAAGGGGAAAATGAAGATCAGTCAAACCACAGATGAAACCAGACTGCAGCGGATAACCTTTCATGACTGTCTTGAACAAATGGAGGCTGAAACCTCCCATCTTCCTACTGTCCTACATCCAATTTGGAGAGCCCAGACTATGTCTTCTTAAACAGATGGATCCAGAATGCAGATGATCAAGGACGATTCCATACAGGATTTGCTATGGTTACCTTGCAAGAAACCGTGAAGGCTGCATCTTTAAATTTCGAGACTGCCAGCCCAAGAAGGTGAACTCTGGGCTGTAACGGAAGCTTGTAAGCGCGCCGAAGAGAAGACCATGAACATATACACTGGCTCAGCCTACGGAGCAGCCTATAACTTTGACCTGAAGTGGGCCCTGTGAGGTTTCCAGACAGCTAGTGGAACGCCCATCAAGAATCAAGAAGCCATTCAGACTCTAATTTGCATGCCTCCACTTGCCAGCTCAAGTGGCCGTTTTGAAGAACTAAAACCCCATGGAAGAATAGAGACAGGAAGTAGAAGGCAACCTACAGAGCAGACTTTTGCTGAAAAGGCCACAGCTCTCTTCCCAGAGATTCGAGAGGTAGCAGGCGTGGCTGTTTACGTGCTGACCAGAGCAGAGAAGAAAGAATGAGAATGTGAGAAGAAAGAATGAGAAGGTGAGAAGAAAGAATGAGATGGTGAGAAGAAGAAAGAAGGAAAGAAGAAATGAGAAGAAAAAAGAAGGAAGAAGAAGGTGAAAGAAAGAAGAAGGAAAGAATAGAGAGGAACAAGAAGAGACGAACCCAGGACAAGATGCATTGAATCCAGGTGTTAACCTGTTGAGACAATCTCAAACAACTCGAACAAGCCCGAAGGAAAGGGAAAGTGGGGAGGAATTGGGAGCAGAGATACACCAAGATGGATTCTAGAGGAAAGACAATAGACTTTGTTTACCAAGGGCATTATATCCAGCTTTAGTATAATGGGCTCATAGTACTACCCACAGTGAACTAACCAGATGTTTTCTTCAATCAACAAGATATGCCACACCAAAATCTTCCTTTTCCCACGGAAAGTAGCTATGCTAGAAGTTTTGAAATATGCAATACTTGTAACCCAGGAGGACTGATGCCAACACCAAGGAAGCATTTGGCTAAACACTATATCCTCTCCAGTGGATCCAGACTGAACACATTGAATTACCTAAGAGTGGAAAATATAAGTATGTTCTAGTGGTGGTGGATATGTTCTCAGGAGGGCCTGAAGTCTAACCCAGTTACCAACATGACTGCCAGAATCACCGTGAAGAAACTATTGACTGAGTTGATATGCATATTTGGGATCCCTGAGGTTATTAAATCTGACCAAGGACCTGCCTTCACTGCAGAAGTAATCAGAGACATTTTGAAACTACTAGGAGCTGACCTAGACCTGCACAACCCCTACCATCCTGAATTTAACAGGAAAGTGGAAGAAAAGAACGCCACTCTGAAGAGCAAAATTTTGAAAGTTAGCAAATAAACATCCTTCCCTGGCCCGAGATCCTAACCCATTACACTTTTTTTCTGTCAGAAAAAACCCAAGGGAGCCCCAAATGGTCTCCACTCTCAGGAGATAGTATTCTCAGGCCCACCCAGATTAAGGAGGTTTCACACACAGCAGTTGAGTGCAGGGAACGATAGCCTTGTAAATTATGTTGTAAATCTGTGTAATGAATTGAAACCAATCCATGCCATAGTGTTCTCCTCCATTCCAGATGCAGACTCTGATCAAAGCTACATCCTGGTGACTTTGTGTGGGTGCAGAAACACGTCAGAGACTCTCTGGAGCTCCAGAGACCATCTCTCTTGGTCTCCGCCATCTTCATCATCCCCTGATGTGATTTTTGGAGAATCGAAACATGTTGGGAAAGGGACCAATAGGTTATCTATAGGGTTAGTGTTTGCAGGGTCAGGCTCCTGCCATGACCGCCCTTATTGGGGCGACAAATCCTGTTTCTGTTGGTAGGCTAGGGCTTAAATAGCTTCTGCCATTTGAGGGTCTTGATAGGGATCTAGTTTTGCCTTTCCCATTAGGTGAGCCTTCTCTAGTATTGTTGTCATACATAGGGCGCTTTTTTGAGCGTATTTTACATTTATTTATTAAAAGTTAAGTTTTATAGCCTTCTTCCTCTATATGGTTTCAACCGGTCATCATGAATCACTCCTTTATCTTTTCCTACATCTGTATTGTCTGGGTGTGTGTAGGAGCAAAAGAGGTAGCAATCACCAAACAGAAAGGGGTGATCACTTTTTGGTATAACTCATCCAGTACTCAAGTAGCAACCTTTAAATTTGAGTTTTGCGATATTGCCCAATGCGGATCACTAACCGATGATAGCCCATCTGAACCGACACAGAGTACACAAATATCTACTGATTACTTGTGCCAGATGGGTACACAATACATATGTGTGACAGATGACTATTGGGGTACTAAGTGTGTTTCCTGGGGGGGCAGTAGGATGGAACACATGGTAGACTCCCCAGAATGGAGAGAACTAGAGACCCAGATCACCAGAACCAGTGCCACTGGAAGAAGCAAGAAGGGGGGAGTTTTCAGGATGAAACCATGACATTGTTGTATGTACATACCCCAACAATACAGGACCAAACAGGGAAGGTACCTTAGCCATTTAAAATTGGATGATCTTTCTCAGGAATGAAAAGGAACTCCCGGAATTAAGGACCCATGGGATCAGTATTTTTCCTGGATGAGTGGATGGGAGAAATGGGTTTTTCCCAAGCAGGAAAAGGTTTTTGGGTGTAGTGTTCTTAGTCCTGATACTGGTAGTGATGTGTGTCATTCCTTGCATCAGGAAACTGTTGTCTAAAGGGATAGATCAGGTGGTACCTGTGCTCGCTTACTTGGGAGGAGGGTGGTTCACCATGCATGGAAGGGGGATTCCATAACCCAGTTTCCTCCAATAGAACAATAGTTCACACGGAGAGCTACGAATTGACCAACAGGCCATAAAATCACACCAACATGGGGGATTTTGAGAGCAAGGTGTGAGGCTTTTTCAGGGGTACCAATTTTTAGTTTTTCCCAGACCCTAGAACTTCTGTCACTCTTTTCCCCCCCTGCCTTAGGACAGGTCTTCGTGTTTAGTAGCCAACAGCTGTCGGGGGCCGGGGATAGCTCGATAACTCTTGACCAACACCCTCAGGCAGGGACCGAATTAGCTAGTTTAAAAGGTCGTAGGGACCGTGAGGGACCCTCTCCCCATCCTTACCTAGTGACAGGGAGGAAGCGGATCGAACAGATTTTAATGTTTTAGGGGGGACTGTAAAGTTGATGATTTAGAGAAAAAAGGAAAAAAAACATTAAATCAGTTCTATCATCATTTTCTTTAACATTGAGTTAGTATTAAGTTCTAATTGCTTTTTCTTTTTTTTTTTTTTTTTTTTTCTGCCTTATTTCAGATATCTTCAACACAGCTTTCCTTGAGATAGATGCATTGTCTGCTAGAAGCAAGAGTCAAGGACTTCCTTCTCCCCCCAGATAATACAGAGGAAAGCGTTTGGGAATGTGTCATATCAGCTAATGCTTCCCTACGTACAAAGCAAATTATAAAATTGTCTCTTAGCAACCACCAACTAACCATCATGTAGTGATAAAATAGTCACGTGATTAAAAAGTTCTATTGGAATGTAATTTACTGTGATTAAACTTCAGATTTCATGTCAGAAATGGAAGGTGTCGGTCATGTTTCTCGAGCCCTGGCTGCTGGCAGCAATAATAATAATATAATTCGGAGGAGGCATTTAATTGGATAAGGAGTGGAACAAAGATAGATTCCACACCTGATTTAATCATCTTGACACATGTAAAGGCCCGTCTGAAGTTTACCAATGAATACCTGGATGATTCTGTGAGTGATTGGGAGAAGGTCCTGTAGTCAGATGAGACAAAAATGTAGCTCTTTGGCATTAACTCAACTCGCCGTGTTTGGAGGAAAGGCTGTCTATGACCCTAAGAACACCATCACCACTGTCATGCATGGAGGTGGAAGCATTATGTTTTGGGGGTGTTTCTCTGCTAAGGGCACAGGACTACTTCACCACATCAATGAGAGAATGGATGGAGCCATGTACCGTAAAATCCTGAGTGACAACCTCCTTCCCTCAGCCAGGACATTAAAAATGGGTCATGGCTGGGTCTTCCAGCAAGACAATGACTCAAAACATACAGCCAAGGCAATAAAGAAGTGGCTCAAAAAGAAGCAAATTAATGTCATGGAGCGGCCTAGCGACAGTCTCAAAATCTTAATGATTTAGAGATGATCTGCAAACAGGAGTGGACCAAAATTCCTCCTGACATAAACCTCAACATCATCTACAACAATCGTCTGACTGCTGTGCTTGCCAACAAGGGTTTTGCCACCAAGTATTCAGTCTTGTTTGCAGGAGTGATCTCTTGCAAACTTATTTCTCACTGCAAAATGCAAATACATTTATATAATTTATACAATGTGATTTTCTGGATTTTATTTTTGATATTCTATCTCTCAATGTTAAAATTAACCTACTTATGAAATTATAGACTGTTCATGTCTTTGTCAGTGGGCAAACTTACACAATCACCAAGGGATCAAATAATTATTTCCTTCACTGTATTTATTATGACCCCCTGAAGCCGTCTTTTCTCTACTAAATAACCCTCATCTTGCTAATCTTTCGGGGCATTGCAGTCCATCCAGTCCTTTTATTGTTTTTGTTGCCCGCCTTTGAACTTGTTGAAGCTCTACATTGTCTTTCCTTTGAACTTGTGCACAAAACTGTACACAATATTTCATGTCTGGTCTAACCAGTTGTCATGGGTGCTGGCCACAGGGGGTCCGACGCGGGTGCCGCAGCTCCCTGCGAACATCCCCCTGCTGCCCAGTCCCTGGCGCCGGCTCACTTACCCGTCCATGCTCCTGTGAACGGCGCTCCTGCCTGTCCCGGCCGCCGCGCACGTACCCACTGCTTATGGCGCGCATGCGGCGGCTGGTCTGGATTTAAAGGGCCAGCGCACTGTTAATTAGTCATTGACGGCCGCTGGTCCTATATAAGGAATACGCCCCCAGCACTCTCTGCCAGTTTGTTGGTGTGTTACCTTGTCTTGAGAGTGTTGGAAGTCCTGTCTGATTACCCGTGTACTAGTCCGTTCTGCTACGTTTCCTGACCTTGCCTGTTTGCCGCCTGCCCTGACCTTCTGCCCGTCTCTGACCACGAACCTCTGCCGCCTGTCCTGACCTCTTGCCTGTCCCCGACTACGCCTTTGGATTACGATTCTGTACCACGCAGTACCCCGGCCGCCATCGCAAGCAAGTCACGTCAGGGGTAGCGACCTGGTAGCCTCACGCCGCAGCAAGTCCATCCCGCTTTGCGGCGGGCTCTGGTGAATACCGGGGGCTACTTAGACTCCACTCCCTGGCGTGGCTTAACTATCATCGCTTGCGGTGGTCCAGCGAATCCACCGAACCATTACAGTACAAACAGGCCATGGATTCCACCAGGGTACCTCTGTCCGAACTCCGGGACGTCACGACGGCCGTCGCACAGCAGAGCCAGCGTATTGACCAGCTCGCGGCCATGATGCAGAACCTTGCGGCTCGTCTACCTCCGCCTGCGGCTGCCGCCTCCACGCCAGCACCAGTTGCTCCTGCAGCCATGGCTCTACCTGCTCCTGCACCGGGACCATCTCTGCATCTGCCGCTTCCCTCACGCTATGATGGAGACCCAAAGAAGTGCAGAGGCTTCATCAGTCAATGCTCCATCCACATCGAAATGTTGGGGCATCAATTCCCTACCGAGCGGGCTAAGGTGGCCTTCATAATTAGCCTCCTAACGGGCGAAGCTCTGGCCTGGGCCACTCCGCTATGGGACCGAGGAGACCCTTTGACGGCGAATCTACAAACCTTCCTCCAGGGGTTCCGCTCCGTCTTCGAGGAACCTGGCCGCACCTCCTCCGCTGCCGCAGCTCTGCTCTGTCTCCGTCAGGGCGACTCCACTGTGGGTCACTACTCCGTGCAGTTCCGCACCCTAGCCTCTGAGCTGGACTGGAATAATGAGGCTTTGGTGGCGACCTTCTGGCAAGGCCTTTCGGGGCATATTAAAGACGAGCTTGCTGATCGGGACTTGCCCTCTGCTCTGGACGACCTGATTCGGTTAGCTACCCGAACTGATATTCGGTTTGCTGAGAGACAACAAGAGCTCCGCCTCCAATGGGAGATTGCCCGACCACGCCGGCTACTTCCTCCGCCATTGGTTCCCGAGGACGAACCTATGCAGGTCGAGAGAGCTCACCTGACCCAGGAGGAACGCTCGCAGTGTCGTCTGAGGCAGCTATGCTTCTACTGTGGTGGTTCTGGCCACTTCATTGGGGACTGTCCGGTACGTCTGGGAAACTCTCGCACCTAGGGCTCGCAGGAAAGGCATCCCTAGGTGTCAGTGTGGCCTCTCCCCGTCTGACCGTCCTTGTAATCTGTGGAATTTCACCGGACAGCACCTTCCATGATTCGGGGTCCGATGGAAATTTTGTCAGCCAAGCTCTGGTCTCCAAATTTTGTCTCCCAGTGACCCCTTTGCAGAAACCCATGTTCGTCTCCTCTGTCAGTGGTGAATGCCTAAAGGCCGCTATTCGGTTCTGCACTGCGCTCCTCACTTTGCAGATAGGCGCTCTACACAAGGAAACTCTGAGACTTCTTGTTCTGCCTCGCTCCTCTTCGGAAATCCTCCTGGGCCTTCCTTGGTTACAAGTCCATGCTCCGACCTTGGACTGGAACACGGGCGAAATCATCCGTTGGGGCCCCGCGTGCCACTCGCGATGCCTTCCGGTACTCCGTCCTGCTCTACGGCCCGCCTCTGTAAAGTCCACAAAGCCTCTGTCGGGTCTGCCCACTCCGTACCAGGATCTTGCCGACGTTTTTTCCGAAAGACAGGCCGAAACTCTGCCCCCGCATCGGCCGTTCGATTGTCCTATTGACCTGCAACCCGGTAGTACTCCTCCCCGAGGTAGAGTCTATCCTCTCTCCGTCCCGGAGACTAAGGCTATGTCGGAGTATA
This sequence comes from Phyllomedusa bahiana, assembly GCA_025379985.1. Lineage (NCBI taxonomy): Eukaryota > Metazoa > Chordata > Amphibia > Anura > Hylidae > Phyllomedusa > Phyllomedusa bahiana. The sequence continues at coordinate 42,362 of JAODAL010015310.1, forward strand.
TCCAGGAGAATCTCCGTAAGGGCTTCATACGCAAGTCTTCCTCGCCTGCGGGGGCCGGTTTCTTCTTTGTTGAAAAGAAAGATGGTACTCTCCGACCCTGTATCGATTATCGGGGACTTAACAAAATTACTATAAAAAATCGATACCCCCTGCCTCTGATCTCGGAGCTGTTCGATCGCCTGCGTGGCGCGAACATTTTTTCCAAGTTGGATTTACGGGGAGCATACAACCTGATTCGTATTCGTGAAGGCGACGAGTGGAAGACAGCCTTTAATACCAGAGATGGCCATTTTGAATATCTTGTCATGCCATTTGGCCTCTGCAACGCTCCGGCGGTGTTCCAGAACTTTGTCAATGAGATCTTCCGCGATCTCCTCTACGTCTGTGTCATCGTCTACCTAGATGATATCCTAATCTTCTCCCCTGACCTGGAAACTCACCGCCTCCACGTCCGCCAGGTGCTCAAACGTCTCCGTGACCACCAGTTATATGCCAAACTGGAGAAATGTTTGTTTGAACGCACCTCGTTGCCCTTCCTGGGGTACATCGTCTCGGATCAGGGCCTTCAGATGGATCCCTCGAAATTGTCTGCAGTCCTACAATGGCCTCGACCAGTGGGCCTTCGCTCTATCCAACGCTTTTTGGGGTTCGCAAATTATTACAGACAATTCATCTCGCATTTCTCCACGCTCGTGGCCCCGCTGGTGGCCCTTACGAAGAAAAATGCCAACCCTAAATCCTGGCCGCCAGAAGCCCAAGAAGCATTTGATCGCCTCAAATCAGCGTTTGCTTCTGCTCCAGTTCTGTCTCGCCCGGACCCGCAGCGTCCCTTTATCCTAGAAGTGGACGCCTCCTCTGTAGCTGCAGGTGCTGTTCTCCTTCAGAAGTCCTCCTCTGGAAAACTGCGTACTTGTGGCTTCTTCTCTACAACCTTCACCCCAGCTAAAAAGAATTATACAATCAGTGATCGCGAATTACTGGCTATTAAGTTAGCCCTAGAAGAATGGGGGCACTTTCTGGAGGGAGCTCGTCACCCCATCGATATATTCACCGATCACAAAAATCTTCTCTATCTGCAGTCTGCCCAACGACTGAACCCTCGGCAAGCCAGGTGGTCACTTTTTTTCGCCCGCCTGCTGGGAAGAACGTCAGAGCAGACGCCCTCTCTAGATCCTCGGACACAGTGGGCTTGGAACCGCCTCTGCAGCACATAATTCCTCCGAAACGTCTCCTCACGGCGGCCCCTGTGGACCTTCAACATCTGCCTCCTGGGAAGACCTACGTACGCCCTGCCATGCGGCCTCATATCCTGAAGTGGCCCACTCTCGCTCGAGATGTTAGAGACTTTGTCCTGGCCTGTACCTCTTGTGCCCCATAATAAAGTCCCTCGTTTCAGACCCGCGGGCCTGCTTCAGCCTCTCCCGGTGCCAGAAAGACCTTGGTCCCATATAGCCATTAACTTTGTTACGGACCTCCTGGCCTCCTCTAGAAACACTGTCATCTGGGTGGTGACAGATAGATTTTCGAAAATGGCCCACCCGCTGCCCGGGTTACCCTCTGCTCCACAGCTGGCCCAGCATTTTTTCCACCACATTTTTCGGTTGCACGGTATTCCGTTGCATACGTCTGGATAGGGGGGTCCAGTTTGTTTTCGAGATTCTGGCGGGCTCGTTGTGGGCAGTTGCAGATTCAACTAGACTTCTCGTCTGCATACCACCCTCAAACCAATGGGCAGGTAGAGAGGGTTAACCAAGTATTAGGTACCTACCTACTACATTTTGTTTCCGCCCGTCAGGATAACTGGTCCGACCTCCTCCCCTGGGCGGAATTCTCTATTTTTCTCTAGACTCAAAATCCCCCCCCCCCCCCTGGGACCTCTCCCTTTTTTGTGGTTTTTTGGGCTACATCCCCCCGCCCCTCCCTCTGGCTATTGTGTCATGTTCCTGCCGTGGATACCCAAGTGCGTGACATTAAGGCACTCTGGAAAACCATGCGACAGGCCCTTCTACGGGCCTCTGCTCGCACCAAAATCCAGGCCGACAGGTACTGTAGACCTCCACCCATGTTTAAGCCGGGTGATAGAGTTTGTTTGTCCGCCAAATACATCCGCTTCGAGGTGCCCAGTTATAAGTTAATACACTACGTCGAAAATCCCTAAAAAAGCATTTATGCTATCTATCATACATGAAAAAACTTTGAGACTCTCGGTTCACATATCTTGATCAGATATGCAGGTTTGCATACGTTTTTTCAGAGATGTTTTTGTGTGCAGAAACATACGTTATACTTGGTGTACATTGATTTTAACCTATATGGAAAGGACGGGGTGCTTCCATTTTTGGGGTTTTTGTTCCCCGCCCACTCTCACAGGCTGTTTATAAGAAGGGCAGCTTTGCAGGTTGGGTGTTTTTTATTTTTTCTCTCTGAATAATGGAGGTCGGTGACCCAGTGAGAGGCCTGATTGGCTCGATTGAGAGGTAAAGATAGGATAGGACTGCCCGATTTGAGACCACGTTGAAAGTCGTGGGCAGCTTAAACATGTTCTGATCAGATATGTGCACCGAGAGTCTCAAAATTTTTTCATGAATGATAGATAGCATAAAATGCTTCTTTAGGGATTTCGACGTGTGTATTGCCCTTTTGCAGAAATGTGCCGCTGGCGGCGGTCTGTGTGTGTACATGTATAATTACATGTGTGCCGCAGCCCCGCCAGTGGCACCCAGGTTTTGCATACGGTTTTTTCAGAGATGTTTTTGTGTGCAGAAACATACGTTTACTTGGTGTACATTGATTTTAACCTATATGGGAAAAGGGAAGGGGGGCTTCCATATTGGGTTTCTGTCCCCGCCCACTCTCACAGGCTGTCATAAGAAGGGCAGCTTTGCAGGTTGGGTGTTTTTTTATTTTTTCTCTCTGAATAATGGAGGTCGGTGACCAGTGAGAGCCTGATTGGCTCGATTGAGAGGTAAAGATAGGATAGGACTGCCCGATTTGAGACCACGTTGAAAGTCGTGGGCAGCTTAAAATGTTCTGATCAAGATATGTGAACCGGAGTCTCAAAGTTTTTTCATGTATGATAGATTGATAAAAAGATTCTTTAGGGATTCGACGTTAGTGTATTGCCCTTTTTGCAGAAATGTGCCGCTGGCGGCGGTCTGTGTGTGTACATGTTTTAATTACATGTGTGCCGCGCCCTGAAGTGGCCCCCCGGTTTGCATACGTTTTTTCAGAGATGTTTTGTGTGCAGAAACATACGTTATACTTGGTGTACATTGATTTTAACCTATATGGAAAGGAAGGGGTGCTTCCATTTTGGGTTTCTGTCCCCGCCCACTCTCACAGGCTGTCATAAGAAGGGCAGCTTTGCAGGTTGGGTTTTTTTATTTTTTCTCTCTGAATAATGGAGGTCGGGACCAGTGAGAGGCCTGATTGGCTCGATTGAGAGGTAAAGATAGGATAGGACTGCCCGATTTGAGACCACGTTGAAAGTCGTGGGCAGCTTAAACATGTTCTGATCAAGATATGTGAACCGAGAGTCTCAAAGTTTTTTCAGTTACAAGTTGGGCCCTAAGTATTTGGGCCATTTTGCTGTACTTCGGCAACTAAATCCGGTGTCCTACAAGCTCCGCTTGCCTCCTACTCTGCGTGTCCCGACGCCTTCCATGTTTCGCTCCTCAAGCCTGTGGTGCTGAATCGCTTCTCCCGTGGATCTGTCTCGCCATCTCCTGTGGCCAACACAGATAACATCTTTGAGGTAAAGGAGGTGCTGGCAGAGAACACAGTGAGGGGGAAGCGGTTCTTTCTGATTGACTGGAAGGGGTTCGGGCCGGAGGAGCGTTCGTGGGAACCTGAGGGCAACCTGTCACCTGACCTTCTCTCCAAGTTCCGTAAAAAGAGGTGGGGTACTAAGGGGGCGTGGTACTGTCATGGGGGCTGGCGCGGGTGCCGCGGCTCCCTGCGACCATCCCCCTGCTGCCCGGTCCCTGGCGCCGGCTCACTTACCCGTCCACGCTCCTGTGAACGCTGCATCTGCCTGTTCCGGCCGCCGCACGCGTACCCGCTTCTTATGGCGCGCGTGCGACGGGTGGTCCGGATTTAAAGGGCCAGTGCACCGTTAATTAGTTATTGACGGCCGCTGGTCCTATATAAGGAATATGCCCCCAGCACTCTCTGCCAGTTTGTTGGTGTGCATACCTTGTCTTGAGAGTGTTGGAAGTCCTGTCTGATTACCCGTGTACCAGTCCGTTCCGCTACGTTGCCTGTTTTCCACCTGCCCTAACCTTCTGCCCGTCTCTGACCATAAACCTCTGACGCCTCTCCTGACCTCCTGCCTGTCCCCGACTACGCCTTTGGATTTCGATTCTGTACCACGCAGTACCCTGGTCGCCATCGCAAGCAAGTCACGTCAGGGGGAGCGACCTGGTAGCCTCACGCCGCCGCAAGTTCATCCCGCTTTGCGGCGGGCTCTGGTGAATACCGAGGGCTACTTAGACTCCGCTCCCTGGTGTGGCTTAACTATCATCGCTTGCAGTGGTCCAGCGAATCCACCGAACCATTACACCAGTGACTTGTATAATGAGATAATAATGTTCTCATCATGTGCATCTATGTCCCTTTTAATACACCCCATAATCCTGTTTGCCTTGGCAGCTGCTGCATGACACTGGCTGCTACAATTAAGTTTACTGCTCACCAGGATTCCCAAGTCCTTCTCCATGTCACTTTTTCCCAGCGTTTTTACGTTTAACAAGTAATCATGTAATGGATTTTTCCTCCCCATGTGCATAAGCTTGCATTTATCTGTGTTAAAACTCATCTGCCACTTCTCTGCCCAGGCCTCCAACTTATCCAGATCACTTTTTAATAAAACATTATCCTCTGTTGTGTCGACTACTTTACAGAGCTTAGTATCATCTGCAAAGAGTGACATTCTACTGTGCAATCAATGTGTAAGATCATTGATGAAAATATTAAAGAGGATAGGGCCCAATACTGAACCCTGTGGTAGCGGACTAGTAACAGGGATCCAGTCTGAGTATGTACCATTAATTATCACCAGTTGCTTACCCACTTGCAAGCATTTTCCCCCAATCCAAGCATTCTCATTTTACTTACCAACCTTTTATGTGGCGCAGTATCAAATGCTTTAGAAAAATCTAGATATATAACATCAAATGCCTCACCACGATCCAGTCTAGAACTAATCTCATAGAAGCCAATGAGATTAGTTTGACAGGACCGATCCTTCATAAACCGATACTGGAACGGGGTTATACATTTAATTTCAGTGAGATAGTCCAGGATAGCATCTCTTAGAAAACCTTCAAACATTTTACTTACAACAGAGGTTAAACTTACCGGCTTATAGTTTACAGAATCACTTTTTGACCCCTTTTTGAATATTGGCACCATATTTGCTATGCGCCAATCCTTTGGGACATACCCCGTTATTATACAGTCCATAAATATTAAGAATAGGGGTCTATCTATGATATTACTTAACTCCCTTAGGACACGGGGGGGTGTATACCTTTAGGACCTGGTGTTTTGTCTATTTTAATCTTCGTAAGACGGAGCTGTACTTCTTCATCTATCTCTGTAAATACAGTGGAGAAAAATTGTTTAATAGGTTTGCGTCCTTCTCATCACCCTCCACAATATCTCCCTCACTACTTTTCAAAGGGCCAACAGTTTCTGTTTTAATCTTTTTACTATTTATATAGTTAAAAAATATTTTGGGGTTAATTTTACTCTCTTTTGGCAATATGTCTTTCTGTCTCCAGCTTTGCTGCCTTGATCATTATTTTACATATTTAAATTTTTTCTTTGTAGTTTTTTAGTGCCTCCTCACTGCCCTCCTGTTTTAGTAGCTGAAACACTTTCTTTTTGTTATTTATTGTCTATTTCTTGATCCACATTGTTTTTTTTTCCTGTTTCTAATTATTTTATTACTGCACGTACACCTCACCACACTTTGGACTGGGGGGCCACTGTAATGGGGTAGATTTAAATATCCACTCGAGCTCACCCTCTCACTCAGGTAGCAAATCAAGCATAAATCGTACCACAAGACAGTCCGCACCCAAAATTATCCGCTGCCAACCACCTCCCCCTTCAATAATCAAGAAAAAACAAACAAAAGGGCTCAGCCGGAAGGTAGCTGAGTCCTCACCGATTTCTAAAAACACGTAAAAAATGCTTACAGGTCAACTCACTGCTCTCTCAGTAGTTACCAAAGAAAAAACAATCCTTCAAAGAAATTGGGTCCGTGCAACAACAAGAGTTAGCGAATTACTGTTACCTTTAATATAAAAATGATTTCAGTGCTTACATAGACAAAAATATGATAATAACAATAATGACACACACACAATACAGTTTTTAAAATAAAAGGAGAAAAATGGAAAACTCCACACTTACAAGATGTTTCCACGTCCCGGGGTAAGGAGAAATTAGACACAGCTCACTTTAGAAAGAAGGACCCCGTAGCTATGACACCGTCTACAGGGGGGCTGAGCCATTTATACCCAGTCAGGCTGTCTCGTCTTATTGGCTGGAATTATGAAAAGGAGGTGGGTTTACAGAATGTTCTGGGGATGGCTATGGTATTTTTGTTCCACAAGGGGCACCCCACGGACGCCTCTCTGGCCAGACAAAGGAAACCTTTTCTCACTCTCTGGCGGGAAGATGGGGTTTTTGAAAGGGTCATAGGTTATCAGGTTTTCAGGTATCCAGGACAGCTGCATACACAATCCGGGGCCCATAAAGCGCAATGATCCCATGGTCTCTAAAACAGTTCCGTACTTAAACGGTCAAAGGGCTGGGGGTTTTATTGGCCATAGGACCAAAACTTCTCTCTCAGGAAAAAGGGAGGAATGCGCCCCACCCTCTGAAACTGCAGGGATTTATTGATGAATTATAATACATTGAATTTTCAATACTTGTACAAAAACACCTCCCCCTTTTGGAGCGAGCGTGGGGTTGGTCACCTGCCACCCCCTGAGCCCGCCTCCGTCCTCCCCGGGGAGAGAGACCCTCGGCCTTACCACACTCCATGCCCCTTCTGTATCTGAACCATCAGACATCGGGGGTTGGAGGACTCCCGCTGGGCGGCAAAATCACACGCTACTTTGTGGGGACACATCACCTCTATGACCGGGTCTAAAGTCTTACCCACCTCAGACCCCGGGGAATAACCTTGGCACAGATTATCCCGCAGTTTGGCCTTGGCTCCAACAGCTTGGAGCGAGCGCCAATACCTCTCTGAGCTCGGATACACTTACAGGGCAGGTAGGAGCATACATTACCGGCTTGGATACCCTTCTATTATGTATGACAGATGCATGCATCATTGGATTCAGGCACACCCCCTGGCTGTTGGTACTATGAAAACAGACTCAGGAATGGCCCTCCCCATATTACCATCTGGGACAAAACCCTCGGGCTTAGATACTTTATGATTGTCCACAACAGTTTGAGATACACCCTCAGGTTTGGATACATCACTAGTGTCCATGGCAGTCTGAAATACGCCCCCCCGGGCGGGGATAAATCATGATTGTCCACAGCAGCCCAAGTCATGCTGGCAAGCTTAGATACAGGGGCACCCAGCATTACAGGCTGAGATGGGTTATCAATGTCCATAACAGTTTGAGAGTATCTGTGGGCGGGGATACATAAAAACACAATACAAGTCAGTTTCTCCTCAGGTGCTGGAGGTCCTTGATAGGAGGAGGGGTGCTATCGGGTTTGCACATCACTTGCAGAGGGGGGGTCGAATGCAGCTGGGCTCTCTGTGCGGGCCCAAAAGGTGTGACCTCTCCTCAGCAGGAGGGGGGCTAGAGGGGGCTGCGGGACTCTTCCACCTGCAATGTGATCTCTGCAGGCATTGCACCTTGGGCTGGTCAGCCGACACACAAAACTGAGGATCGCAGGCATCCTGACTAGGGTCACAGGAGGGATATGAGGACAGTCACTTTGCACATTACCATATCAGTAGCATCATTCAGAAGCACATCCGCTTTTATACTTCCTTTCCCATCTGGGCACGTTCAGAAGTATGGTACAGTCTCTGTGGGGGATAAAAAGTCTGGGTTGCTGGGGTTGCTTTCAGAGGGGAGCCGGGACGTAATTACTGTACATTTCCCCAAGATCGGTACCAAGTAAATGGAATAGGGGATAGTGGCAGAAACACCCCCCTTTTCTATTCCTCGGCCCGCTCCCCAGTCCAGATACACACAAGCCATGGGTATAGCAGAGCGGACCCCGCCAAATCCAGTCAGGGGCATGGCCTTCCCTGGAATAATATTTCTAGCAAACCACCATCTCTGGACGCACACAGTCACCTCTGCTCCACTGTCCTTGAAGCCCATGGCACTCTTTTGCCCCCGGTGACAGGTTGAAGGTTATGCCTTCTCCTTCCTGCAGGGCCCAGTTACAAGATAGATGGAGGGGGCCTGTTACAGAGGGTGCTGTGGGGGACGGGGACTCCTCCGCTTGTCTGGACAAGTGGCACCAACATGCCCCAAATTGGTTGCAGATAAAACACCTGCGCATGTCCATCAATGGGCGTGTGAGCCTTGGGGACCCAGGCGGAGTACTAGGGGGGGGGTCCAGGGGGTCGATGGGGAGGAGCAGGGGGATCCCCAGCAGGCTTACCTCTCCTCCAGGTGGACTCAGGTGTTCTCCGGGCTTCTGGCATCCTGTTGGTAACATAGGAGTCTGCCAGGTCCGCCGCCTCTTTGGAGGTCTTGGGCTTCCAGTCGCAGACAAACTGACGAACATCCGCAGGACAGATATGAAGAAGCTGCTCCTTGATCATCAGATTCAACAGGTCGTCAAAGCTGGAGACAGAGAGTCCTTCCACCCACTGCTTGCAGGTTTCACTTAAGCTGCTCTCCCCATCTGCGTAGCTGTCAGTGGGACCTTTCTGTAGACTCCGAAATTTTTCTGCGATACCCTCCGGAGTGGGTGTTTTTTTCGTGACCAGAGCCCGCTTTATGGCGTCATAGTCCCCGTCTTGCTCTGGTAGGAGGTCCCAAAAAATCTCCCAAGGCTTTTTCCCCTTAGTCTGGGGTCAGATATCGTGCCCACTCCTCTTTGGGCAGATGATATTGCCTACAAGTCTTTTCAAAACCTCGTAGGAACACATCCAAGTCCCCATTCTTTTCCATCACAGGAAAGTGTTTTCCCGTCGGGGTTTCAACGGGTTTGTAAACCTGGGCATGAGGCCGTGGCAAAGCCTCACCCCTTTCAAGTCGTGCCAGCTGTAGCTTGAGGTCCCTTTCAGCTTGACGCTCGGCCGCCTCTCGCTCTCTCTCAGCTTGACGCTCAGCCGCCTCTCTCGCTGCTTGACGCTCGGCTTGACGCTCAGCCGCCTCAGCCTCTCTCGCTGCTTGACGCTCAGCCGCCTCTCTCGCTGCTTGACGCTCGGCTTGACGCTCAGCCGCCTCTCTCTCTGCCTGTTGGAATTGCAGGATAAGTTGGAGGCGCACACTAGGGTCACAAGCGCCAAGTTGCTGCAAAGCCATGCCAGAGCAGAGTCCCATGCCTCCCTGAGAGCTGCCGCTGCGGGGGTCCTCAGGGGGAAAATACTTCAGCGCATACTCCGTCAAATTTGGACCTGTGCGTTGTCATTTCGCTCTCTGACGCCGCGTCCGGCTGCTGCAGATCGTGCTCCACGAGTTCCAGGATCAGCTGGGCCTTTGTCTTTGCCGCTGTAACAATATCTCTCTCCTCACACAGGCTGACGAGATATTCTTTACTTTGCTTCTTGTAAAGGGCTGCCATTTCCACAAAGCACCCTTTGCCAAATAAAAGATAGAAAAGAAAAACAGGGAGGGGAAACTGATTGATGTGTGTCAAATTAAAGTAAGCACTGCGTTAATTCTTGTAAGACTGGGGTAATCTTCACAAAGATACAGCCCGTCTTTTAGTGCAGGGAATAATTGCTTAACCAAGCACTAATGTTGCAATAAAAAGAAAAATATCCCACCGCTGCCACCAATTTGTCACGTACACGCTCACCAGCACGTGATGGGGGGGCCACTGTAAATGGGGTAACTTATATCCACTCGAGCTCACCTCTCACTCAGGTAGCAAATCAAGCATAAATCGTACCACAAGACAGTCCAGCACCCCCAAAAATTTTCCGCTGCCACCACCTCCCCCTTTAATAATCAAGAAAAACAAACAAAAGGGCTCAGCCGGAAGGTAACTGAGTCCTCACCGATTTCTAAAAACACGTAAAAAAAAGCTTACAGTCAACTCACTGCTCTCTCAGTATTACCAAAGAAAAAAAACAATCCTTCAAAGAATTGGGTCCGTGCAACAACAAGAGTTAGCGAATTTTCTGTTCCTTTAATATAAAAATGATTTCAGTGCTTACATAGACAAAAATATGATAATAACAATAATGAAAACACACACAATCAGTTTTTAAAATAAAAGGAGAAAAAATGGAAAACTCCACACTTACAAGATGTTTCCACGTCCCGGGGGTAAGGAGAAATTAGACACAGCTCACTTTAGAAAGAAGGACCCCGTAGCTATGACACCGTCTACAGGGGGGCTGAGCCATTTATACCCAGTCAGGCTGTCTCGTCTTATTGGCTGGAATTATGAAAAGGAGGTGGGTTTACAGAATGTTCTGGGGATGGCTATGGTATTTTTGTTCCACAAGGGGGCACTCACGGACTGCCTCTCTGGGCAGACAAAGGAAACCTTTTCTCACTCTCTGGCGGGAAAGATGTGTTTTTGAAAGGGTCATAGGTTATCAGGTTTTCAGGTATCCAGGACAGCTGCATACACAATCCTGGGCCATAAAGCGCAATGATCCCATGGTCTCTAAACAGTTCCGTACTTAAACGGTCAAAGGGCTGGGGGGTTTTATTGGCCATAGGACCAGAAACTTCTCTCTCAGGAAAAAGGGAGGAATGCTGCCCCACCCTCTGAACTGCAGGATTTAGTGATGAATTATAATACATTGAATTTTCAATACTTGTACATAACAATTACCATTAGGTATGTACCTCTCAAGGTGGGTGCTAAGATGTTTTTAAATATCTTCCATTTATTATTTGTTCTGTTATTTTAAAACACCATGTCCCAGTCAATGCGGTTTAGATTAAAATTAGCTTTCCTGAAATTCAGTGTTTTTGTGGGTGCTTGACAAAAAACTCTATTTAGGGATATATGGAAATTTACTATATAGTGGTCACCGTTTTCTAGGTGCCCCCCAACCTGAATCTTTGTTACTCTGTCGGGGGTATTAGTTAATATTAAGTCTAGCAGGGCCTTTAAGTCTCTAGTCGGTTCCTGCACCAGTTGGGAAAGGTAATTATCTTTAGTTATTGACAAAAACCTGTTTCCTTTATGAGAGCTACAGGTTTCATTTTCCCATTTTCATGTTCTATAGAATAATTCCTTTTATGAGCTGGAGCCATAAGAGATTTCTACCATTAAGAAAAAAACTCTCGCTTTTTTATGAGAGCTGTGCATCATAGAGTTTTAGTTAAGTCATCTCAGAATCTCATGGTTGATGGAAACAATCATAAGCTTGACTTAGACTTTAAAGGTTAAACAGCTTATACTTGTACCCACAAAGAGGAGACATGTTTAGTTTATGGTACAATAAAACTGTGAATTAGTAGTTGGTTTAAATGTGAGGGAGAAACTAAAGAAAAGGCACAAGCAAATGCTGTCCTCCAATAGCCTCAATGATAATGCTTGGTTACAGGTGAAACCTAATATATGTTGAAACAAGAAAAAAATAGAACAAATACAATTACTAGTAATAGGTTTTAATACTAATACACCCGTTTACTATCAAGAACTTCACATTGCAATTTAAACATTCTCATTTATCTAGAGCTAGAAAAATCACATTGGAAATTCTGACTAGTTACAATGAACATGGATTAAACATTTTATCTGCATTAATGTTCCTCAACAGTTCCAAACATTGGTTAAAGGAAGTTTATAGCTTACAGCTTGTGAAGTTCTTGACATAAGCATTCTGTGCTGGCTAACATCTCTTCTTTGTTGTAATAAAGTAGCCCATCTCATTACAGGGAGGTCATTGGTGTGAATAACAGTAGAAATCACAATGCTTGATTATTTAATGTCAATACATTACCAACATCATTCAGGCTTTTAGTGCTATTGTGTGATAACATTAGCTTCCATCTCTCACACAACGTCATGCTATTTCTAATATATTGTGAGGCTCTGTCTTCACTACCATCAAGCAGCTCGAGATGGCTCGATATATAGATCAATGCTACAGTAATATGCATTTATCAAGTTCATACACCCAGAAAATATATGCACAAAAATAGTTATTTCCCTTTAATTATTTGGCAGTGGTAATGGAAACGTCACAATGTAGCCTGCCGCCTCATTATTCAATCTCAGTATTTAACACTGTAGCTTCTGATCATACAAAAGACACCACCATTAGTTTAATTAACTGTATGCTAATGATCAGTAGCTATAGCTTTTATTACTAGGTCATACTTAGATGTAATGGATTTGTTGAGGTGCTGCTTCCACAATGAAAATTTGAAGCAAAGTACAGTGCAATACTAGTGAATGCGGGTTTAGCACAGCCGTAATCACCTTACAGAAAAAAATCAGAGTAGATTTTCAAATCTAAAACATGCCTTAAATGTGTTAGTTAACTTAAAAAAATTTAAAACCCAGCAAATATGATAAAATAACAGAATGAATATTACTCATCCCTTAAGTTGCCTGGTGATTCAGGGCTAAAGCTCTGGCTGGTGCTCTATTCTTTTTATACTACCACCCTGCTGTAAGCAGTCAGCGTATTAACCTGTATTATGGCTTCCATTCTGAGCTTTGATGCCAATACAATGGCATGTGACTACTGAGGCCACTGATTGGTTCATGCTGGCCATAAGCAAACAAAGTGTAGTCACAGTGTAGCTCATGTAACTTTTAATACTGCACAGTATCATCTGCTATATGAGGGATCCTCTACCCTCAATGCAAATGTCCAATCAATAATAGCAGATAGAAATGTTGCAAAAAGTATAAACGTATAAAAGTATAAACGTATCAAGCGGTGCTTGAGAAAGGGGGAGGTTTCTCCCGAAACGTCGTGCGCGCCCTGCGCTACGCCTGCCTGTCAGAAGTGTCCGCACTCCAAGATGGAGTAGCCAGACTATGCGGTCGCAGCATCGCAATATGGAAATGTGCCTTTGAACCGTTTTAACCACTTACTATGGACTTCCATTACTACTAAACGCAAGTAACAGGTTGTTACCTTTGGAGTCTTGTATGTATGGGACTTTTAATAAATGTTTATACTTTTTGCAACATTTCTATCTGCTATTATTGATTGGACATTAGCAAACAAAGAACAGAACAACATCTGGAGCCTCTAAGTTAAATCACTGGACAATTGGAGAAGTGGGGACTGATTGTTTTGGGATTTTATAATTTTTTTTTAAGAGTGGGCAACCACTTTATATGCTGCAGATTTTATTAGTATTTTTGCGGGGTGACACTTGCAGCAAAATCCATATGGAATGCATGCAGATTTTGGCATAGATTTCCACAGTGAACATCTTCCATCAAATATAGAGATTGCTTAATTTAAAAAATCTGCTATATAGAGTTACTTCCCGTGTCTCACAAATTTTACAGGAAAAATATTTTTTTTATGTGAAAAGGGATACCAAATTAAAATAAGGCTTATTTACCTCCCCATTACCACACTGCTGCTTTTCCAACAAAGCTCAGGACCCTTTCTTTCTCCTACCAGGTAGTCCATTTTACACAAAAATAATTATCCCTGGACAACCCCTTTAATTTACCCTTATAGGGTTCACTTCACCTCCCTGGTTTCTAAGGTACTATAAAACAGTTCTCTTTTTTTAAGTGGAGCTCAGTATAGTGAAAGGTCTTGCAGAATACTGCTTAGTTTACTTATTAAAGAGGCTTTCTTGGACTACCAGCCTCCTTCCCCCACCAATCATTCTATTGCCTTTCTACAGTTTTGCATGTACATTGGTGCTCCTACCTCTTGTAGGGAGCTGTGTGGCCATTTCCTGCAGCGAGCTGGAAGTGGAGTACCACTATGAAAGGAAAAAGTCAAAAGAAAGCTCAAATTTATTTTCTAGAGCAGCAGAGATTAATTGGTTTCTATTAGTGTTGAGCGATTATTATCGACAAAGTTGAAATCGGCACAGTTTTTATGTTGATCGAAATTTTTAGATCATGCGATAATTTAGGTTAAAATCTGTGCATCATCTATTAAGATCGCGCCATTTTCGGCGCTTCCTGTCATTTTGGCGGCCAGCAAATCAGCTTACAGAATAGAGCAGGGTGAGATGTGTGTGCGACGTCATGACTGGGATGTGTATGGTTGCGATTGGCTGGAAAAAATCACATGACCTTGTTTTACATAGAACAGCGTTTCCTGTTCAGCCTCAGTGTCTCTCAGCGTCTCAGAGCAGAAGGACGTGCGCTCTGCTTGTGTCCAAACAGCTCAGCGAAATGAATCTATTTCTTCACAGAGAAAGCTCTACTGTTAGCTGTGATCCTTACAATTTAGTTAGATTAGAGATTGGAAGATTTTATGTAGTTAGGTAGAGAATTTTAAAGGAGCTACAGCTGTAAAGTCACGGGGGGGGAGCGGAGGGGGGGGCCCCCGCGGGCGAACACAGACAAGCTCTATAAAGAATACTGGATAAAGTTCACCAAGACTTAGTGTAGACATTACACTGCAATAGCTTTATTATTAACAGTTTTCTATTGAAATATTTCCTGGATATTGGGCAGCCTGAACTTATATTAGGATACACATCTTTTCTAGTAACTGCAGGTCTCTTTGTTAGGTGCAAAACTCCACTTTAATTATCAGTATACATTTCAGATAGGTGTTCATTTTCAATTTTGCCCATTCCACCTTTGTTCATATATCCACCTTGCAGTTAAATTAGAATCCAGCAATTTTGTAGTCAGCACAGGTTGATAGGTGCCAAAAATACCTTGTATTATCCGAATACATTACAGATACGTGTTTTTTGCACTTTTGCCCAGTCCAGATTTGTTCATTGAGGCACCTTGCACTTAAATGTGAATGCAGCAATTTTGTAGTCACCACAGGTGAATTGAAAGGTGCCAAAAAATACCTTTTATTATCCGAATACATTTCAGATACGTGTTTTTTGCACTTTTGCCCAGTCCAGATTTGTTGATAGAGCCACCTTGCAGTTAAATTTGAATCCAGCAATTGTGTAGTTACCACAGGTGAATTGATAGGTGCCAAAAATACCTTGTATTATCCGAATACATTTCAGATACGTGTTTTTTCACTTTGGCGCAGGCCAGCTTTGTTGATAGATCTACTTTGCAGTTAAATTTGAATACAGCAATTTTGTAGTCACCACAGGTGAATTGATAGGTGCCAAAAATACCTTGTATTATCCGAATACATTTCAGATACGTGTTTTTTCACTTTGGCGCAGGCCAGCTTTGTTGATAGATCTACTTTGCAGTTAAATTGAATACAGCAATTTTGTAGTCACCACAGGTGAATTGATAGGTGCCAAAAATACCTTGTATTATCCGAATACATTTCAGATACGTGTTTTTTCACTTTGGCGCAGGCCAGCTTTGTTGATAGATCTACTTTGCAGTTAAATTTGAATACAGCAATTTTGTAGTCACCACAGGTGAATTGATAGGTGCCAAAAATACTTTTTATTATCCGAATACATTTCAGATATGTGTTTTTTCACTTTGGCGCAGGCCAGCTTTGTTGATAGATCTACTTTGCAGTTATATTTGAATCCAGCAATTTTGTTTTGATTTGAGGGATTTGAGAATAGCTGTGATTTGCCGTCTTTTAATAAGAGACTTTCCAAAACTCTTCCATACCTTCTCAAATTTTTATATTTCTGAACATGGAGCGAAATTCAGGTGGTAAGCGAGCAAAGAGGGGGGTAGGACATGGAGGTAGAGGTACGAGAGAAGGTGCTCCTTCCAGTGCTGGCGACAACACGCATGCCAGCGGATCGTCAGTTGCAGGACTGTCAGGCCTGTCATCGCTGGGTCAGGGCCCTGTGAATCTCAGTAACGAACAGCGTCGCCAATCTGTCCTTCAGTGGTTAATGCAACCTGCATCCAGCAGTCTTACCTCCTCGTCCTCCCACTCACGGCCACAAATGTCGTCATCATCTTCATCATGTGAGTCATGCGGGTTTTGGGGTCATGCTGCGGTCCAGGACATGGATAGTCAATGTCCAGTTCAACTAAAATGGTGGTTCAAAGACTCCTTTTTCCGGCACTTTTAAAATCTGGGGGTCATGCAGGTTTGGAGCTCATGCTGTGGCCCAGGACAGGTATAGTCAATGTCCATTTCAACTAAAATGGTGGTTCAAAGACTCCTTTTCCCGGAACTTTTTAATTTGGGGGTCAGCCAGTTTTTTTGGTCATCCTGCTGTCCAGGACAGGTATAGTCAATGTCCAGTTCAACTAAAATGGTGGTTGAAAGACTCCTTTTCCTGGCACTTTTTAATCTGTGGGTCAGACAGGTTTAATGGTCATTCTGCGGTACAGGACAGATATAGTCAATGTCCAGTTCAACTAAAATGGTGGTTGAAAGACTCCTTTTTCCGGCACTTTTTAATCTGGGTTCATGCAGGTTTGGGGCTCATGCTGTGGCCCAGGACAGGTATAGTCAATGTCCAGTGAAACTAAAATGGTGGTTGAAAGACTCCTTTTTCCGGCACTTTTTAATCTGGGGGTCATGCAGGTTTGGGGCTCATGCTGTGGCCCAGGACAGGTATAGTCAATGTCCAGTGAAACTAAAATGGTGGTTGAAAGACTCCTTTTCCCGGCACTTTTGAATCTGGGGGTCATGCAGGTTTGGGGCTCATGCTGTGGCCCAGGACATGTATAGTCAATGTCCAGTTCAACTAAAATGGTGGTTGAAAGACTCCTTTTTCCGGCACTTTTAAATCTGGGGGTCATGCAGGTTTGGGGCTCATGCTGCGTTCCAGGACAGGGATATTCAATGTCCAGTTCAAGTAAAATGATGGTTCAAATCATACTGCCTTCTGGCACTTTTTAATTTGTGGGTGATGCAGGTTTAAGGGTCATGCTGTGGTACAAGACAGGGATAGTGAATGGTGTGTGACTTTTTTTCTGTGGCTTTTATAACCTAAGTGTGTTGCCTAAGATGTAGCACGTATCCATTTGACTGTTGTGGATGTTAATTCCAGCTTCTCCAGCCCTGTTTGGGTGTAAGAATGAAGGTGTTGTTGCTCTCCCATAGACTTTAATGGTCATCGCTCATAATCTACTATCGACTATCGACTATCTTGTCGATGATGGTCGACTATCGACCATCGACCGATGTCGATGGCCAACGTAATCGCTCAACACTAGTTTCTATTATACCAATTGAGAGTTTCCTTGGCTGTGTGTTTGGGATCATTGTCTTGCTGAAATGTCCACCCTCATTTCATCTTCACCCTGGAAAATGGTTACAGATTTTGATCAAGAATGTCTCGATACATTTGTGCATTCATCCTTCTTTCAGTTCTATGAAGTTTGCCAGTGCTGTATGCTGAAAAACAACCCCAAAGAGTTCAATTTTGATCTCATCTGACTAGATTATATTTTCCCAGTATCTCACAGGCTTGTCTAAATGTTGTTGAGCAAACTTTAAATGTGCTTGAACATGCTTTTTTGTTCGACAATGAGTCTTTTATGGTGAGTGTGCATACAGATCATGGAGGTTGAGTGCATTACTTATTGCTTTCTTTGAAAAAATTGTATGTGCTGGTTACAGTTCTTTCTGTAGCTCTCTACAGGTGGTTCTTGGACAACTCTTCTGACAATTCTATTCACTTCTAGGTCTGAAATTTCGTTGGGAGCACCAGGTCATGGCCAGTTTCTGGTGAAATTATGTTCTTTACATTTCTGGTTTATGGCCCTAACAGTGCTCACTGGAAGCTTCAGTAGTTTAGAAATTCTTCTGTAACCAATGCCATCAGTATGTTTTGCAACAATAAGGTTGTGAAGGTCTTGAGACAGCTCACTGGTTTTACCCATCATGAGATGTTTCTTGTGTGGCACCTTGGTAATGAGACACCTTTTTATAGGCCATCAGTTGAACCAGCTGATATTATTTTTCACTAAGTGGCAGGATTGCTTTCTAATTACTGATAAATTTCAGCTCAAGTCATGACTTTTCAAGGAATTTTGCATCTCTCTTTCTTCAGGTGTTCAATACTTTTTCCCTGTGTCATTTGTCCTTCTTACACATAACATAATGGACATCTATGATTTGATTTCTTTATCTGTGTGGATTGAATGGATTGTTACCGACATCTGGTGGGAATTTAATGTCAATAGCACCTTTAGAAATAAATTTATTACCAAATTGTTGACTCAATATTTATTTCACCCGTTGTATTTGCTTTTCCATGACATACTCTATAGTAATTTGCATGACTACAAGTTAAGCATCAGGTCATTTCACACTACATATTTAGCAGAACGTGGATAGTAATAAAATATAACTTTTAATACTGATAATGTATGTATAGATCTGTGGTGAAGAGTTTGGCTTCCAGTTAGTTCATTATTAATTTCAATTTAAAAGTTATTTCAGATTTACATTTAGTTACACAAGTCAATGCAGTAAATTGGACAGTAAGAATTTTAAACAGGCGCAGAGTTTAATAATTCAGAGAATTATCAACAGTTGAATTAAAACTCCATTAATTATTTCCCAAGAGAAGAAACGACAAGAGACTTGTTAAATTGTGTATAGAGCTTTCAAAACATGCACAGCTTCTGCTGTCAGCAAAGTGAATTATCAGGGAACTATGCTGATGTTCTACATAGATAAAAAGGAGCTCTGCTTTGCACTTTTGCTGCTGGGTTGCTTTTACTATATGTGTATTCTTTCTCCTTAGGGGACCTTTCCAATCATTACTTTCTACTCTACTCTGGTGGAGGCTTGTCTCCAAGGAGAACAAAAGGATGGAGCATTAAAATTCAACATGGCTGATCCTACTTTTCCCTGACATTATCTCTTAAGGGAGACTCAGAAAGCCCCTACCGAAATAACATAGCTGACCCACCAAAATCACCAATATCAGCTAACGTTTCTCTAATGGGCATGGGCATTTACAGTAAATGGAAAGAAAAAAAATTAATCCTTGACCAAATCAAGATAAATCTTTCACTTCCAGAACAACTGACTATACTAAAGGTGCTAGAGAGATTCCATGGCACTCAAAGGTTGCTTCTGAAAAATATATATCAAAGTTTTTTATTGTCCAAACTTTTTGGTACATAAAAGAGTAAACATCAAAAGTTTGTTCTCTCTACTCTGTCCCAAACGAACACTTAATCCAATGGTGTGGAAGAATATTTTGAAGTTGTGACTAGAGTCACTAGAAGTAACCGAGTAAGAAACTAATACATAAAGGAAAACGTGATTGGATTTGGAAATATGGTATGTAGAGAAGATAAAGGGTGTTTCCTTTATCTTTCCTGGATCTTTCCTGGATCTCCTCCTACCTCACTGATCGGACTTTCAGCATCTCTCACTCACGCACCACCTCCTCCCCCCGGCCTCTCTCTGTTGGTGTACCCCAGGGGTCTGTCCTGGGCCCACTACTCTTTTCTATCTACACTAGTGGTCTGGGTCAACTAATAGCATCGCATGGCTTTCAATACCATCTGTATGCTGATGACACCCAACTCTACATCTCCGGCCCAGATGTCACTTCTCTACTCTCCCGGATCCCTGACTGTCTTTCGTCCATATCCTCCTTCTTCTCCTCACGTCTCCTGAAGCTAAACGTGGAGAAAACTGAATTCATCATCTTTCCACCATCTAACTCCACCCCTCCACCTGATCTCTCTATCACAGTCAATGGCTACACTCTCTCACCAGCTCCACCAGTCCGCTGCCTTGGGATAACCCTTGACTCCAATCTGTCCTTCAAACCACACATCCAAACCCTCACATCCACCTGCCGCCTCCACCTGAAAAATATCTCCCGTATCCGTTCTTTCCTTAACTTCGAAAGCACAAAAATGCTGGTCCATGCCCTCGTTATCTCCCGCCTAGACTACTGCAACATCCTTCTCTGTGGCCTCCCAGCTAGCACCCTCACTCCCCTCCAATCCATCATTCACTCTGCTGCCCGTCTGATTCACCTCTCTCCTCGCTACTCCTCTGCCTCTCCCCTCTGCCAATCCCTTCACTGGCTTCCCATTGCCCAGCGAATCCAGTTCAAGTTAGCAACCTTGACCTACAAGGCTCTCCATAACCATTCCCCTCCTTACATCTCTGCCTTAATCTCCAGATACCTCCCATCATGCAACCTCCGCTCCTCACAGGACCTTCTTCTCTGCTCTCCCCTTATCAGCTCCTCACACAACCGTCTCCAAGACTTCTCCCGTGCTTCCCCCACACTCTGGAACTCACTGCCCCAAAACCTCAGACTCTCCCCCACTCTCACCAGCTTCAAAGGCAACCTGAAAACCCATTTCTTCAGGATTGCCTATAACCAACAATAACCCTGCTGTCACTACACTATCCATAACCATGTCTGCCCCTCACCTTCTGTCTCTTCCCACCTTCCTCATAGACTGTAAGCCCTCACGGGCAGGGACCTCTCTCCTTCTGTACCAGTTGTCAGTTAGTAATTTGTCACCTTTGTACTTGTTTGACCTATGTTATGTATGAAACCTGAATGTACAGCGCTCTGGAACCAAGGGCGCTCAAAAATAAATAATAATAATAAGAATAATATAAAGCACGAGGGAAGAAAGGAGAAAACATAGGATAAGGTGGAAGATTGGCATGGAGAAAAAAGGGGAGATAAGTTAAAATACACTACTGAGAAAAAGTTAGGGATATTTGGCTATTGAAATTTCAGGATGAATATAAAATTTCTTGACTTTTTTTTAAATGAACTAAATGAGACCATCGCTTAACTTTAAGGTGCACATGTCCAACTTGGGTTTTTTTTTTGCACAATTTACTGATCTCCAACAAGTAGCTTTATGGCAAAATTCATAAGTGTTTGTTTCCAGAATGCTCAAAAATGTAGTGGATCAATTTGAATTGGTTTTTAAACAGTCCTCCTCATCATGCTGTTCACATTTTGACATCATGAGACCAAGACAACACCTTACAATTGATCAACAGGAGCTCGCCATTGCCCTGCCTCAGGATGCTTTTAGATGGAAGAGGCCCATGAGCTTAGAGTATCACAGAGTGTCATCAGCAGGTTGAAACTGAGATACAGAGAGACTGGAAGAGTCACAGAAAGGTAAAGAAGTGGATGACCTTTGGCTGCATCCCACACTGATGACAGCTACATTGTAAACAATGCCCTTCGACCGGATGATGAATGCCCCACAACTCCAGACACGTTTAAGGGAGGTGAGACAACCAAGTGTCACATGAGACCATTTGTAACCGTTCACCTCAAAGTGGTCTGCGTGCTAGTTGACCGCCAAGGGTACCTGTCCTGGCTGGTCCATAGCACCCTCTATATTGTCTCCAGCATCGTTGATGGCCATTATTTCTGCTCGAATTTCATCATTGAACAGCACTGAGGACCACTGGTACCTTGTGCAGCATAGATGCTGCCTGGACCATGCAAGATGATGATACCTGTACTTGGTGGTGTGGTCAGGTCATGGAGCCACAGGCAGCTTCGGATTCATGTTTCCTCACTCTTCCCGATTAGGCTGTGGGTGGTCCTATAGCAGTGATTATCATATCAGTTCCATATTCCCAGCTCTTCTAATTGAAATAACATGAGTGTGGGAGATATAATCTATAGTTCACAAAACTACAGAGCTCAGAGTAAACAATCAAAAGTAATTAATCTCTTTTGTTTATAAGAGACAACACACTCTGTTCTCAAGCTGCTGTCTGTCATAGTGATGGCACTCCCTGTTCTTTGTCTAATCAGGAACAGCAGGAGGGTAACCAAAGATAGATGAAGATAACTTTTCTCTTATCTTCTGACCAAGTTAACATCAAAAGACTAATCTATTTGGAAAAAGTCTTGATTTAGTGTCCTCTACATATTGAAAGCTAATATTTGTAGTGAGACAACCCCTTAAAGTGCACAGTCCTCTTCAGGTCATGCCATTGCATTTTCGTAGGGTTAAGGTCAGTTCTTTGATGTGGATATTCCAAAACGCCATTTTATTCCATACTCTAGTTGATTTGCTTGTGCGCTTTGGGTTAATGTCTTGTTGTATCACCCATAATCTCTTCATCTACAGGTCCAGAGCTGCTGCCCATACAGTTTTCCTGTAAAATGTTTTCAAAAATCCTGTTCCCTCAATAATCACAAGATGTCTAGGTCTTGAGGCAAATAATTTTCCCAAAATCAGCTCAATAAAAATATCCATGTAAAAAGATCAGAGAGGCCTGTAATTGACATCATAGGTAGACCTCAACTATGAGAGACAAAATGAGAAAACAAATCCCGAAAATCACATTGTCTGATTTGGAAATAATTTATTTGCAAATTACGGTGGAAAATAAATATTTGGTCCTCTGTCCTCCACTCATTACCTGTAGTAATGGCACCTGTTTGAACTTATCAGTATAAAAGAAACCTGTCCACAACCTCAAACAGTCACACTCCAAACTCCACTATGGTGAAGACCAAAGAGCTGTCAAAAGACACCAGAAACGAAATTGTAGCCCTGCACCAGGCTGGGAAGACTGAATCTGCAACAGGCAAGCAGTTTCGTGTGAAGAAATAAACTGTGGGAGCAATAATTAGAAAATGGAAGACATACAAGACCACTGATAATCTCCCTCGATCTAGGGCTCCACGCAAGATCTCACCCCATGGAGTCAAAATGATCACAAGAACGGTGAGCAAAAATCCCAGAACCACACAGGAGGACCTAGTGAATGACCTGCAGAGAGCGTGGACCAACGTAACAAAGGCTATCAACAGTAACACACTACGCCGCCAGGGACTCAGATTCTGCAGTGCCAGATGTGTCCCCTTGTTCAAGCCAGTGCATGTCTGGGGCCATCTGAAGTTTGCTAGAGAGCATTTGGATGATCCAGAAGAGTATTGGGAGAATGTCATATGGTCAGATGAAACCAAAGTTGAACTGTTTGGTAGAAACAGAATTCATCGTGTTTGGAGGAGAGAGAATGCTGAGTTGCATCCAAAGAACACCATACCTACTGTGAAGCATGGGGGTGGCAACATCATGCTTTGGGGCTGTTTCTCTACAAAGGGACCAGGATGACTGATCCATGTACATGAAAGAATGAATGGGGCCATGTATCATGAGGTCTTGAGTGCAAACCTCCTTCAATCAGCAAGGGCATTGAAGATGAAACATGACTGGGTCTTTCAGCATGACAATAATCCCAAGCGCACTGCCAGGGCAACGAAGGAGTATCTTCGTAAGAAGCATTTCAAGGTCCTTTAGTGGCCTACCCAGTCTCCAGTTCTCAACCCCATAGGAAACCTTTGGAGGGAGTTGAAAGTCCGTGTTGCCCAGCGACAGCCAAAAAACATCACTGCTCTAGAGGAGATCTGCATGGAGGAATGGGCCAACATACCAGCAACAGTGTGTGCCAACCTTGTGAAGACTTACAGAAAACGTTTGATCTCTGTCATTGCCAACAAAAGATATATAACAAAATATTGAGATAAACTTTTGTTATTGACCAAATGCTTATTTTCCACCATAATTTTCCAATAAATTCTTTCCAAATCAGACAATGTGATTTTCGAAATTTGTTTTCTCATTTTATCTCTCATAGTTGATGTCTACCTAAAATGTCAATTACAGGCCTCTCTCATTTTTTTTCCCGACTGTATATTAAAGAAAATGTACCGAAAGTTAAAGTGTGGATGGGGTCCCATCACCACATGATAAAAACAAAAGAAACCTCAACTAAACATTTTTGTATCCTCAAACACAATAGTGAGCAATAAAGCTGTTTTTGTGTGTAAGGAAAGAATATATGTAAATATATATAAATGTTTTGCAGACGATACTAGCTGGTGACAAGCAGGTCTGTGAAGCTGTGAAGTCGGAGTCTGTTTTGGATGGAATCAGTGGCTTCCTATTTAAATATATTATGGATTACATACATATCTTCTTGCATGTTTACTGTCAGGGAAATTTGACATTTTAATCAGAAATATACTGTATGTTATACTTCATGAATCTAAGGCCACTATTTCTGAAACAAAAGTCAGGTGTTTATGATGAAGACAAAGTTTGGTTTAACAACCCCACAGTCCCAGTAGGAAAAATGTAAATTTGAGTTATAAATCTAGGTGCTTAAGACAACATGCTGAATAGAGTCTTATGATCAGATAAGGGCATTTTGGGTGTGGCAGCATTCTGTGGTGGGCAAAGATGACAGCTTCTGTGTTGTCCATGTTTAGTTCCACAATGTGAGAAGATGTAATATAGGAGATTGTTGATACGCTGAAGATTATTGTTATACTGTAATTTATTTAGTACAAGCAGTATGCTCTATATAAATAGTGTCTCGGGTAAACAGCACGCTTTCCTAAGGGATATTATATAAGAAGAGATGGATATGTTGTATGTCAGTTCTGTCACTTTGACGAAATGTGAGGAAATGTGATGTACAAGTCCAAATTGATGACAGTTACTTTCTCATTGATGCATAAAAAGTGTACCTTAATTACAAAAATGTGTAGTTTCTGATCACCCTTGTCACTGCTATGGGACTATGGGAATAATTGCTCTGTTCATTTGCTTAAATGTTTCATAATTTATGTTCTTGATGTACATCCGTTGTAACTCATCAATGTGTAAAATAAATTGCTAATAATGTCTGGCAGTAGTATGCCATGAATCAAAACTGGTATTGAAAGTGTTGATAATTAGTGAAAAACAAAAGATATTGGTTTGGGCTTCAAAGAAAGCAATGACATGATTAAATATATTTAAAATTTCCTATAAAGCCAATTAACATAGCAGTATGTTTTTGGAGTATAAAAGAAACCCAAAGTACTTTTCTGGAACATCACAATCTCAAAAACATAGGGTCTGCCCCTTTTCTCTGTTTGCATAAAAGATGTTAATGTTGTTTGATGGGACAGCTGTGTAAAGATTTCAACCAGTGTCATATTGACTATTTTTCTTGTTACATTTACAGTATCTCACAAAAGTGAGTACACCCCTCAAATTTTGGTAAATTTTTTATTATATCTTTTCCTGGGACAACACTGAAGATATGACACTTTGATATAATGTAAAGTAGTCAGTGTACAGCTTGTATAACAGTAGAAATTGGGTGTGCGATCAAAATAACTCAACACACAGCCATCAATGTCTAAACCACTGGCAACAATGAGTACACCCCTAAACTGACTATCTTGTATCAAAGTGCTATATCTTCAGTGTTTTTCCATGAAAAGATATAATGCAAAATGTACAAAATTGTCTGGGGTATTCACTTTTTGTCAGATGCTTTACAGCAGCATTGATTGGTAATGGCCAAAATTTTGGGATCCTCTCTGATCTCAAAAACAAATGGTCTGTAGCCTACATAAGATTTTTTCCTACACAGCACCACTGCTGACCCAGTTCTGTGAAACAACCACAATACACCCTTAAACAGTAAGGGGGCCTAACTGCCAGATATGTTTTGCTTAATTAATGTGTCAATTTTGCTCTATACAGTTCTATGGCTTACAAAGGTCATTTCATAAAATCACATCCATCTCTGGACACATTTCTCAACAATCTAGAAATACATGAATAGAAGGGTTCCTTTAAAACTGTCTTTATTTATCATACAGAAATGAGTTTGGGTATGTTCACACGGCGTAATTGCGGCGCTCATTTTGCCGCATATTTGCACTTAATACGTGGCGAGATGTGCGGCGCAATTACAGTAATTCATAGCTCTCATAGAGAACTATGGATTACGCCTCGCCCCCCCCCCCCTCACGCGTACAATACGATCGGACTGTACGCACGGGGAGATAAGTGACATGTCAATTATTCACTGCGCTTACGCGACGCGAGTAATGCCTGTCAATGGGGCCGACAGGCTGCCTGTCCCCCTGTGCTTCGAGAGTACATACCCTTCCAGGTTTTGATGTGGGAGTGACAGAGTGCTGGGTAAAAAATGTTTTGCTTTATTACATACACTACAGTTCAAGAGTTTGGGGTCACTTAGAAATTTCCTTATTTTTGAAAGAAAAGCACAGTTTTTTCAATGAAGCTAACATTAAATGAATCAGAAATCCACTCTATACATTGTTAATGTGGTAAATGACTATTCTAGCTGCAAACGCCTGGTTGTTAATGCAATATATACATAGGTTTATAGAGGCCCATTTCCAACAACCATCACTGTTCTAATGGTACATTGTGTTTGCTGTGTAAGAAAGTTATTGGATAATTTTAAACACCGTTGAAAACCATTGTGCAAGTATGTTAGCACAGCTGTAAACAGTTTTGTTGATTAGAGAAGCTATAAAACTGACCTTCCTTTGAGCTAGTTGAGAATCTGGAGCATTACATTTGTTGGTTCGATTAAACTCGCAAAATGGCCAGAAAAAGATTACTTTCATGTGAAAATCGACAGTCTATTCTAGAGATGAAAGCTATTCCATGCGAGAAATTGCCAAGAAGCTGAAGATTTCCTACATTGGTGTGTACTACTCCCTTCAGAGGAGAACACAAACAGGCTCTAACCGGAGTAGAAAGAGAAGTGGGAGGCCCCGCTGCACAACTGAGCAACAAGACAAGTACATTAGAGTCTCTAGTTTGAGAAATCGACGCCTCACAGGTCCTCAACTGGTAGCTTCATTACATAGTACCCGCAAAACTCCAGTATCAATGTCTACAGTGAAGAGGCGACTCCGAGATGCTGGCCTTCAGGGCAGAGTGGCAAAGAAAAAGCCATATTTGAGACTGGTTAATAAAAGGAAAAGATTAATATGGGCTAAAGAACACAGACATTGGACACAAGAAGATTGGAAAAAAGTGTTATGGACAGACGAATTGAAGGTTGAGGTATTTGGACCACACAGAACATTTGTGAGACGCAGAACAACTGAAAAGATGCTGGAAGAGTGCCTGACGCCATCTGTCAAGCATGGGGAGGTCATGTAATGGTCTGGGGTTGCTTTGGTGTTGGTAAAGTTGGAAATTTGTACAAGGTAAAAGAGATTTTGAATAAGGAAGGCTATCAGTCCATTTTGCAACGTCATGCCATACCCTGTGCACAGCGCTTGATTGGAGCCAATTTCATCCTGCAACAGAACAATGACCCAAAGCCCACCTCCAAATTATGCAAGAACTATTTAGGGAAGAAGCAGGCAGCTGGTATTCTATCTGTAATGGAGGGGCCAGCACAGTCACCAGATCCCAACCCCATTGGGCTGTTGTGGGAGCAGCCTGACCGTATGGTACGCAAAAAGTGCCCATCAAGCCAATCCAACTTGTGGGAGGGGCTTCTGGAAGCATGGGGTGAAATTTCTCCAGATTTCCTCAGCAAATTAACAGCTAGAATGCCAAGGGAGCATTCTTTGACGAAAGCAAAGTCTGAAGTAGAAAATTCTTATTTCAAATAAAAATCATTATTTCTAAAATTGTCAATGTCTGGACGATATTTCTATTCATTTTGCAACTCATTTGATAAATAAAAGTATGAGTTTTCAGGGAAAACACCAAATTGTCTGGGTGACCCCAAACTTTTGAACGGTAGTGTATGTACATTGAGGGCCACATGTATGAAAACTGTCTAAGTCTAAGACTGTCTTTGTTGTCCATAGCAACCAATCAGAGATCCCCTTTAATTTTATATAGTGCTCTGAAAAAATTAGAGAGGAGCTCTGATTGATTGCTATGGGCAACAAAGTCTTTTTTTTTCTAGTCAAGCTACTTTTGATATGGCAGAAAGGTTAAATGGTTTCAAATCTGTGCACTGCATGTTTGAATTACATAAGCTACATAACATAACCAATGCTTGGTAGTACAAACCTTCTACAAGGGGGCACATTTGTTATAACAGGACCAAAACACTAACATCCAAGCTTTGCACTACATTCATTATGTGTTTTAAACAGTGCCATATCCAACAAAAGAGTTGTGACTTCATGGGAAGAACATAGCTTAATAGAAACTCTATGGGCCTTATGTATGAAAACTGTCTAGCAGTAAGACTGTCTTTGTTGACCATAGCAACTAATCACTCAGCAGAACTGTATTGGTATCACATATACTGCCATTCATTTAAAAGGGTTGTCTCACTACAAGGATTGCTGCTTTTTATGTTAAAAATCTTGCAAAAACAAGTCACTTTGCAATATGTGTCCATTAACGGTCTCCTACCTATTCCTAGATATTTCCTCTGGTATGGGCTGCATCAGCTCCTCAGGTCACTATAGCTACAGACCTGTTCGATCTCTCCTGATAGGCTGCCAGCGCTGGTTGCTATAGCTACAGATCTGGTGTTCTCAGCATCTCATCACTGTAGGCCAGTAGAAGCCAGTAAAGCCAGTACATACTGAATTCAAAAATGAAACTGAGAAAACAGGTCTGCGGTAAGATGAATCGATGTAGTGGGACAACCCCTTTAAACTGCCAGTATTCATATAAAATTCAATGTATGTCTAAATCTTGAATAATGGTGGGAGTTTCTCAAGTTCTCAGATTTGAAATTCGTCTGAAAACCGACTGTCAACCTTCCACATAGACTTTAATAGAAAATCTGTTCACTATTCCACACTGAACGGATTTTCAACCGGACGGTTTATTACACCGCTGACATTCTGAAAAATTAAGAACATGCTCAATCTTCTGCCCAGTTTCTGGATGGAAGATGTGCATTTCAATGGTTGAGGGGGATGGGCAAATCCACAAACCGCATATAGAACCGGCCCCAAAAACCATGCAAAAGACGACAAAATACCAGCCGGATCCTTAAGACAGAGTCTGACCGGCATTTTGTCTGCGCTGTGTGGACATACCCTAACATCATTTAAATTTAGGGCTGTCAATATAAGACGATATATACAGTGGTAGGATTAATACACAGGGATAGAGAAGAAGAAGGATTTAATAGCTAATAAACAGAATACAGTTCCTCTTAGTCCTTACTAGAACTCTGACTAGCACCTTTCATAGTCTCCCCCATATAGCAAGAAGAGACAGTCCAGACCAGTCTAACGCTTCAACAAAATTGCATTTCAAAACATTTTATTACTTTTGTAAAGCACAACATTTTTTTTTTACTACAGTGTTAGAATAATTCATGTGTTGCCATCCTGGGAGAGAAATTGCCAACAGTGAAAAAGACTGTATTGAAATGAAAAGAAAGCAGGCACCACAAAGGGACACAGCTTCTGCCAAATCAGCTCACAAATCTTTTTTAAGTAGCACCAGTTAAGAAGTGATAATGATAATCTTTCACCGGTTTCAAAAAAATGTGAAACTGCAGATATAATTTTAAAGTAATTACAAAAACAAAACACAGACATGATATCATATAATAAACATTCAACTTATATATAAAACATTAGAAGAAAAAACCCCAATTAACAATATTGACAGAAACATTAGATTACACACTTGCCAGCTTACTAATTAAAACAGTATATTTCTAGAGTCTCTGCAATCGAATCTAATGTATGGAAATAGATTTTGGCAAAGTTCAAAAACTACTCAAGATAAAAAACAAAGAAATTCCTGACAAAATTGCTAAACAACAATATTGGTGCTTTATGATTTGTTAACACAGCAAATCCCCCTTATTGAAGCTTATACTGTAATTCCATATGGCGTGATTATCAGTCATAAACACAATACAATTTCTATGAAAAGATAAAAAGAAAGTCTATTCTGTGTTCCACTATTCCTCCTCTTCTGATAATGGTTAATCATTGTTCCAAAATTTCCTTTGCCAGTATAAACTGTTTCCCCAAAATAAGACCTCCCTCGAAACTAAGCCCTAGTGCAATTTTTTCATGCTTAAAAATAGAAGACCTCCCCTGAAAATAAGACCTAGCAGCAGTCATTGCTACAGCTCCTCCCACGCCATACATTAATGTTAGCAGATCATTTAGATAGGTGTTACCTTATGTGAGAGGCTACCTGGACAAGAGGTGCTCATTTAAGGAAAGTGCTGTTGCTAAACGAGAGATTGGGGCCAATGATTCTAAAAAATGGAGTCACAAGAAATTCACCATGAAATTCAGGGATTGGAGAGTTACGATGATGTTCCAGAAGACGATGACAGGACTGTCTTTGAATAAATATTGACTTTTTGCCTGTTCAGACCTCCACATTTCAGGGAGAGAAGATTCCAGCTACAAGCTACTCTGCATTGATTTAAAAATAGTCTTGTTGATTGTGTTTGTAATTCCCTGCTGTGTCTTGCCAGCAGCACAGAAGCTTATCTTTCTCACTGATAAATTATAAATGTTTCAAGCTATGTAGCCTTGTGCTCTGCTGTTTAAAACCCTCCATCAACAAAGTCTCTAACAGGCTCAGCTAGGAAAAGCAAAGCTAAAATGTCAGTCACTGCTGTAGAACCGTCCAGAACAGAAAGTGGGAGTCTTAAGCTAGCTGTGAAGAGCAGGCAGTGTGTGGTAGTGTAGTGCAATCTATGGAAGATGTTCATAAATTGCAAGCAGACCTGAAAACACTGAGGGTGACATGTATGAACGATGCTGTGCCATTCTTCTGTCGTGCTTTGAGCCAAACAAACTGTCGTAGCCCTGTTCTAAAGATGTATAAACCTTCGTATAACAAAACCTGCCGCAATCTGCACCAGACACGACACTTTTGAATACGCCAAAGATGTTGTGGTGTGCCGCGCCAGAGTCATACAATGTGCCAGAAATGCACCAAAGTTTGGCGCAAAACTGTTATAGAAATCCATACCAGTTTGAAAGTGGCATGGCTGAGACAAATTTTGGTGCATAGATTGTGGCACACTTTCATACATACTGTCGGATCATACACTATTAAAAACAGAGGTAGAATTGGCGAGTCGGCAACAGGCTCATACACGTCCCCCTGAGTGTTTTGGCATCCACTTGGCAAATGAGGTTTTAATGTGGATAAATGTAAAGTTATGTATCTGGGCATTATTAATCTGTAGCTCCATATGTCCTAGTGGGTAAAAAACTGTGAGACAGGGGCATCTCTAGTCCTCTTTATCCAGGGCCTGTGCCCCAGAAAAAAGGCTGTTGCTCCGAATCCTGTATCACCGGCTTGGGCTGCCCAACCGGGGAACTGGCGAAACCCTTTGTGGGCTCCAAGTATGGTGCTACTTCTTAACTGTGTGCACATGCATTGATTACTTACAGGAGATCACATCTGTAGGCTTCAGACCTACAGAAAACAGTAGGCGGCACAGTATAGTGACGTCATCATGTGTGATGACGTCATTGCATTGTGTCGCCCTGTGCAGGATAGGTGCTAAATGGTCCAGCTGCACAGCAGAGGAACAGGGACAGGTAAGTGTTTTTTTTGCTTTTTTTTAACTTACATTAAAGAGTAAAACTCAGGGGGTGAAGCTGCCTACCTAATTGGGGGAAGGGGAAGTTTATACCTACCTGCCTAACATGGGCATATATATCTACCAAATCGGGAGCTGTATACCTACCTAATTGGGAGCTATATACACTTACCTAGCAGGGACATATATACTGTATCTACTAAATGGGGGACGGTATACCTACCTAATTGGGGGGTATATATATGCGCCAAATAGGGGGCTGTATACCTAATGGGGGGTTATATGCCTATTTAAAAAAGCATATTTCCCTACCTAATGGGAGGAGGATAATATACATACTTTTCTAACAAGAGCCTATATTTCTTTATAATGGGACTTATATACCTACCTAATGTGGGGCCCCTATATATTTACCTTAATGGATGCCTATTTACCTATCCAATGGTAGGAGGCCACCTGCCTAGTTACTTAATAAGGGGGTCTACTTGCCTAATTGGGGTCTGCTTACCTAAAATGGGTATCTACCTATATGCCAACCTGATTTGTGGTGTACCTACATACTGTATTGGGGGTTCACCTATTATATGAGGATACAAAAAAACAAAACTGGGTGCACAAACAGGAGCTCTTTTAGATATCTGGGGGCAAGTTTAATGTTTGGAGGTACTATTACTTTTTGGGACACAAGGGGTATATTATTACAATTTAAGGTGCTATGGTTGTGGAGTTTGTACAGCGGTGGAGCAGGGATAGGGAGCTGCTGGAAAGGTAAGGAGATTTGTGTGGTAAGTTCTGCAAGGTCATGTGGTGGCCGGGAGAAGTTGTCATAGCGATCTGGACCGGAGGGAGAAGAAATGGGAAAGAGAACAATTCTCATCAAACATCACATCAAACAACTGCATTGTAATCACTTGTATGACTGCAGAGCCTGTATACAACTGGTAGTCACTAAATGGTGGTCGGATGTGGTCATTGGCTGAAAGTTTTATTCAATCCTCATATAGTGGTATTACTGTTACTGATGGCCTTGCTACAATGGGGTTTTTAGTAAAAGTATGAAGGTAGAGATATTTGCTTCATGTATAGGTGTATTATATGGTAACTGCATGACTATTATTTAACGGTATTACGATATCAAACATAAAATAAGTTTTTTTTTTTTTAAAAAAGGCACATTTTCCAGTGCTGATTTTCATTGCACAGTGTAAACAGTATCTATGTGGAAAACACTTAAAATAAATTAGCAACTTTTTTAAACATATAAATACAGTAACTGTTATATTTTTCTATTTGTAAAACAGCAAAGGGGGAGATTTAAACTTTCAAAATTCATTTATTTTTTAACTTTTTTTTCTTTTTACTTTAATACTTAGTCCCCCTAGAGTACTTGACCACTAGGGGACACAATCCCTTGTCCTTCATACTGCAGTATTGTTGTGCTATATATAGGATTTTCATTCATTACCTATTACACCCTACACATGGCAGCTATGGAAGCCTGCATGAGGCTTCCTGCTGCTATGACAACCGATACCCCCCTGCAATTATATTGTTGGGGAGGTTATCAGAGGGAGGAACAGTGCTGAGCACCACTCCACATTCAGCTAGATGCTGTGTCTGCGATCGCTGTAGTGTCTAAAGTGTTAACAGCAGGGATTGAACTGGCTCCATCTCTTCTGATAGCAGGAACTGCCAGCTGTAGTGAATAGCCGTTAGCTGCTGTACAGTGCTGTCTCGGGCCAGCAGGAGACTGTAGTGTAATGGCGGTGGCGATGGTATTTAACCCCTTAAAGGGAACCTGTCACATAGATTATGCCCCTTCTTGCTGAGAACAGTACAAGCTAGTGTCAGACATGCTGTTTCCAGTGCTGTTTACCTTATTCTGTAAGATGCTGCCGTTTTAGATCATTTAATGCTCAAATCTTATTCATGAGCAGGTGTTAGCCCCACCCACCGAAGGCTAGCCCTGCCCATGTGGCAGTTATTCACATCTTTCTACCTATTCAAAGTAATAGGTTTGTTAGTCGTGAGGTGGGTCGGGCTAGCCGCAGGTAAGCGATGCATGGAAAAAAACTGACTATTTTCAGCTGAAAACTGCAGATTTGAGCACTAAATACTCTAAAACTACAGCATCTTACAGAATAAGGGAAACAGCACTGGAAACAGCATGTCTGTCACTACCTTGTTCTGTCCACAGCAAGGGGGGCATAAATTAGGTGACAGGATCTAGTTAAATCCCGCCACCGGGTCCCCGCAGCATCGCTCCTCTCCAGCCTCCTGACGGCCCAAGATAGTACATTCAGACTATAAGACGCACCCCTACTTTTCCCCCAAATTTGGGGGTTAAAAACTACGTCTTATAATCCAAAAAATATTGTATTTCATGTAAAACTCCCTGAAAAGACAAAATGGCATTCCCTCCATCTGGAGGAAATGATTCAATATCCAGAGGAAAAAAGCCTTCTTCACCATGAGAACTGTAAATCTATGGAATAGCCTGCCTGAGGAGCTGGTCACAGCAGGAACAGGTGAGGACTTCAAGAAAGGCTTAGATAACTACTTACAACTAAATAATATTAAAGAAGCTTTCTCAACATGCAGTGCCACATAGCCACAGACAGATTCAGACACACACTTCCTGGTCAGGCTATGGGGGGTTCTATAGCAGTGATTATCACATCAGCTCTGTATTCCCTGCTCTTTTTATTGCAGTGACATGACTGCAAGAGATTTAATCTATAGTAGAGAAGACTATAGAGCTCGAAGGGGTGATAACGAGAGCTTATCAAAGTTAATCAAACAATCTCCTTAGTTAGAGATAACACACTCTGTTCTCAAGCTGGTAACATCACTCCGTGCTTTCAGATAAGACAAAGAGCAGAGAGAGAAGGGGAGAGCAGGATGGTAACTAGAGAAACTTGTGTGCACTCTGGTTACCACTCAGAGTAGATACTATCTACATTCTAATCTCTGTACATGCTGAAAGCTAATCTTTGTAGTGAGAAAACCTCTTTAATACTTGTGTAGTATATCCAGTCTAATGGTAATTATGGGATTAGAAATAAAATATTCCTTTAGGTGAAATTGGTTCATGCCTTATGGGTTCCATAGTCTGCCTCTGTAGTGTGAAATAAAGCTTAAAAATGTCCTGTACCCCTCCATTCATCCACATCTTTCCCTACACTTTTTAGTGAACTCTATTTCTAAAGCCTGTATGAGAAATGTAGGGCTGCACCTGTCCTTGGAGTATTATTGTATTTCTTTAAAGGCATATAAGATAAAAATGTTTTTTCATGCATATAAAGTGTAACAAAAAATATAAAAAGCAAAATCAGTATTCAGAGAGCTCAGGGATAAACAGCGAGATACACAAGATTTATTTGAAACAGTTTAAAAAGCAAGTTTTCTAGGAAATATCTTTGTTTTATTTGTTTTGCTGCACGAGGTTACACCAAACTGTTGTCTTTTATGTTTAAGACTTTAGAAATAAGAATCAAGAAAAGAGCAGTTTCTTTGCGAACATTGCTAATAAGTATCTTCCAATGTGACGACGTTTAGCATTTCCTCTCTGCTTTCTATTAGCTAAAGGCATTTCAGTAAAACACCTACTTAACTTCAGCCAACTGACAAAATTCCTAGATCCCACACTGTTAGCTATCAATTGTAAATCAAAGTTGTAGGTTTTTTTTCGGAGACATTGACATCAGAGTGTGCCTGCTGGAAAGAAAGCTACACAACCAAGACATATACATGTTAACAACAGGTTCCTCACAAGAGATACATTAGTTTTGTGACCTGTATCATTAATTCTCACAATACTACTGTTTTTGATGGAAGTCAGTGCATTCATTTTATTTACTTTATATCATTCATACTGAAATGTTGGCTGTTTATTTCCAGCATCCACTCAACAGAGAACATGCAATCACGGCTAGTCTTTTCCTGAAGAGACTGTATTGTGTGGATATCAGAGAACTGTGTTAATGTCATGTGGAGTGCGGGCTGATTTTGTCCTTTTGTTCAGTAGAAAGTGGAACATTATCTTTTGGCTGCCTTGATAAGGGTCATACTAGTTCATAAATGGACATATTGAGGTTCCGCTCTGTATTATTCTGTACAGAAATACTTTACTAGTAATATGTTAGTACTTTGCTCTATCCAGGGCTGTGGAGTCGGTAAGCCAAAGCTCCGAATCCTCAATTTCCACGATTCCGACTCCCTCATATATTGGCGCATGTTTAAGTGATAAAACTTTGCTGTATTTAAAATGGTAACATCAGACTTTTTATCACCTTATGATACAATAACAAGTCATTTAGGTAGAACATACACTGACAAGCAAAGGGTAACAAATGTTTTGAACTTTTGAACTCCATGCTCCCATATCTTACCATCCACAACAGTTTTTGAATGTGAGACTACCATCATTTTAATAAGACAAATCATCTTAATATCCTATAGGGCATGTCCCCACGGAGGGGTTTTTCCCGGACGGTTTTTCAGCCAGTTTGCGGTTTTTCAGACAGCCTGAAAAAAAGGGGCCGAAAAGGGAGCACAATTTGCTCTATGGAAAAAAAACCCGTTTCAGCAGTCCCCACTGCACGGGGTTTTCCGTCGGGGCGGTTTTTTGCCCCCCGGGCCGCTCAAAAACCATTGAGCATGTTCATTCTTCCGTCCCGGTTTCCGTTCGGAAAAAATGAACACCTCAATGGGAGGGGGGAGGGCTGTTTCTCCCGCTCATCGCGGAGAAAAAACTGTCCCCCCCCGGCCGTGGGGACGGCCGCAAAAAGGACAAGTTACTGGCCGGCAAAAACCTGTGCAAATGTGGACGGGGCCCATACATAAATTTTGGCATCTGCTTTGTTCTGTTGATTTCTTGTCATGTAACTGCATTGTTTACTGTTTGCTCTTAAAAATCAAAAAAAGTTTAATTTTGTTAATTTTGTTTTGTATTTGGTATATCCACCTTTGACTTTCAATACTGCCTGAATTCTTCTGGGCATGCTCTGGGTCAGATTCAAGCATGTCTAGACCAAAATCTGATCCTCGGTCTCTTCTACACGTTCTCAATGTTGGTGCAGGAACTGGACCCTTTGGGTACGAATACAGCTTTTTCTTCAAACCTACCCATAAGTGTTCCATTGGGTTGAGGCCTGAGGACTGTGGAGGCCAATACAGCAACTCTACTTCATTGTCATTCAACCATTCCTTCTCAAACCTGGATGTATGCTTCAAGTCGTTGTCCTGCCTGAACACTATGTCGTCCTTTTCATACTCTTAGTACTTGAGTGTATGAAGTAACCATCTTGTAGCTCACATATAGCTCAGAATTGAGATCAAAATCGATCTTGATCAAGTATCCAACATCTTTGGGCTGGAAAACAACCCCATTTCATCAGGCTTCTTCCACCGAACTTGACAGTTTCTTCAATTTCTCGATCCATTAGCCCCCTTTTTCCCTTTATTCTTCCAAACCCATTTGCACCCACCAGAGCCCAGTCTATTGACTTTCATCTCATCGCTCCAAATTACCCCGTTTCCAATCTTCTACCCCTTTTGACTTTTTTACAAACTCAAGCCAACGCTTCTTATGATGAAAAATTGAAGTCGAGGCTTCTACACCTTTTTTTTTCAGGGCCACCATTTCAAAACTTGTGTAAAAGAGTGTTGCATGGTGCTTGCATGGACTTCTGTGATCTCACCTTTTCGAAGCATATGAGCCCCCCTCCACTGTGTTAAACTGATAGACCTTGTGATAGGCCAAGTTGTTGACTCTGTATTTTGCATGGATGTCCACCTCTTGGCTTTGAATTGATGGATGGGGCTTCATATTATATTCTTTTAAAACTCTCATGGGGCCCAACATGATGCAGTTTGGCAATGTTCTTGGCCGAGAGACCTCTATCGAATGAGCTCGATGATGCTGTTTCTTTTTCTTGGAAAATCTTCATGGCTGCTTCAACCAGTGACCTTTCTCTTTGGAATCAGCCTAATAACACACTAAAAGGCTATTAGGGATTGTGAGAACAGGTTTATAATTTGTAGTAAAAAGAAGGAAAAGATTTGTCCCAACACCAGAAACCAAACAAAAGAAATGCAATTACATGACAATATTCTGCAGAATTCAGCATATTCTAAATAGTTGCATTTGTGGAGTTTTAGGAATTTGTTTTGAGCAATAGTATCACCTCCATCAGACGCTCCTTCATAGATGGACCTCAAATCTGATCTAATTTTTTTCCCAGGCAGAGAACGGCCTCTCTACACTAACTTGGTTGTGGCAAAGCAGTGACCACATGGGGTAACATCTAAAAACAATTCCACGGTGTAAAGGAATTGTCTCATGCACAGTCAGTTCTGAATGGTTGAATTTCCCTTATTCTTTGAAAGCAAGTGAAAAATTCTGGCAGAAATATGGTCAATCTATTTGCTATGAGAGCGGAACTTTTCCCCCCCTGTGGCAATGCTTTTCCTGCTCCATGTATCCAAATACTTTTCAATATAAACCTCATCTGTTGAGGCTGAAGAATATGGTAGCAGTAGCACTGGCAAGACACAATTCCTCTTGCTCTTGGGACTGCATTGAACTAATTGTACCAATTTATTGTATAGTTTGGGAGTCGGTCCATTTTATAACAACTCCACGACTCCTGACTCCACAGCCCTGGCTCTATCTCTAACAGAGGTAAAAATCAAAACGATTCATACATCATGACCTGCTGTGTTTCTAGTCTTTAAAATTCTGTTTTAAATTTCCTTAAAGTAACAACTGGTAAAATAAAGCATGTAACCTAAGGTTCTTTGTCCATTTTTGGACCATTTTCTGTGTTTTTGGATTGCACACTTGGGTGAGTGACTGGCCTCTATATTGGTCTTGCATACCCCTCATCTATTGTAAGCTGTTTGTAATCAGAACAGAGAAAAGTATTGAGGCCTGGAAAGCACTGATAGAGGTGAGATTGTTAGATTAGGTCCTATCTGAACTGGAGGCCATTTTTACCAATTGGTAGATGGGCCCCCTCAACGGGTTTGATAAAAAAAATGTGCGCTAATGCCACAAATTTTCAGTATGCTACATGTAGCAGAAATCCACTAACTCCTCCTGACAGCCAGTAGTAATAATATGGCCCTTTTCGTTTTATTCCTATGATTCCAAGAGCCTTAACTTTTTTTTTTCTGTTTACATAGAAATGAGGTTTTTTTGCAGGACAAGATGCACTTTTTAATGGTGCCATGGTTGAGCATGTTTATGGTGCTTTTAATGGTGTTCACTCCTTGGGTATAAATTATTTATTATTTATATTCTGCAGGGTTGAAAGGATTCCGGACAAACCAAATATGTAGGGTTTTCATTATGTTTTGGGTTCTTTAAAAAAAAAAAAAAAAAATTGAAACCATTCTCTATTCTTAAATTTGCATTTGCAGGCGCCATATTCCTGCGACAAATAACTTTTTTGTTCTTCCACCTATAACCTGAGTGATAGTGGATTTTTTTGGGGTGGCGGGAGTGTATCTTTATGTGCATCATTCTGGAACACATGCAACTTTTTGATCACTTTTTATTCAAATTTTTAAGGGAGGTGAAATTACCATAAGTTCAACATTTGGAATTTTTATTTCTTCTATGGTGTTCAGTGTACAGGAAAAATGATGTTATAGTTTAATAGATCCGACTTTTACAGACGCAATGATATCAATTATGTGTAACTTTTTTATTATTTATAAAATGGCAAAAGGGGGATGAATTAATTTTTATTTTTTTGTATCTTTTTTAAAACTTTTTTTTTTAACTTTAACATCAAGTCCACCTGGGGTACTTTACTACATTATGTACACCCTTCTACATAATGTAAGGAATGCAAAGGTGTACTATATGCGGTCCTATTACAAAAACATGGTTGCTGGAAAGTCTTATTAGGCTTCTAGTTTGCCATGTAAACAGATCAGCACCCTGTGATTTTCTCTGCAGGGGTGCCGATCAGCACCATTTCTTATTTCTTTTTCGCTGCAACGTCTATAGAGTAAGACAGCAGGAAATGGATACAGCAACTAGCAGCTGGCACCAGCCTTTTATATAGCAGACTTACTGAGTAAGCCAGCTACATAGGACCTCTCTGGCCCCATGACATACCCATATATTATGTGTTGATAAGGGGTTAAAATAATACTTAAATGTTTGTCTCTTAGAAATCTACATAATACTGCTGATCCATTTTAGTATGTTTGCATAAATGTCTGAAAAAGTTTCAGGTTTCAAGAGGTAGGCCCTCATATCAAATCTTGGGAAACTGAATACCCTTTACTTCTATAGAGAATGAAGCGTTGACTGTTCAAGTGTGGGGCTTCTCTGTTTTTATTAATATGTTTCCAACTACAAGCAAAAAAAACATACTTGCAAATTCTCAAGGGAACCCTGAAACTTATTAGAAAATGTATGGCATATCATGTTGATATGCCATTAGTGTCTGAAAATGAGAACACCCCTTTAAGTCCTGTGTTTTTGTGAACCTTGGCCTTTCATGATTCACTTGTTTAAACCAGCACATCCCATAGATGATCAGATTGAGATGTGGTGAACTTGTAAGTCCAAGAAAAACATCTTGAAGTCTGTCTTGGTCCTCAAACTATTCCTAAACAATTTTGTTGTGTGTCTACTGCCGTTAGGGAGTACAATTGCAATAAAAGGGTGCACTTGGTCTTCAACAAAGCTTAGGACGGGTTTGGTATGTGTCACAGTAAAATCTACAGAATATCAAGAACCCAAATGTTTTCCCAGCACATCATTGCCCATAAACATTACACTGCTCCTGCCAAATTGCCTTCCACCTGTGGTGCATCATAAAGATTCATACCAGTCTTCTTTCTTCCATTGTGTCATGTTCCAATTCTAATGTTAACTTAGTCATTAAATCTGTTTTTATAAAAGGACTAGAGTCAGCATGAATACTCAGACTAATGCAAATTTTGTGTTCTGAACACCTGTCTATCATACCGAATTAATTTTTGACATTTTCAGTACTAGAGGGCTAGCATTTCCTCCTCATGCACATCAGTAAGCCATGGGTGCCCATGACCCTCTTGCTGGTTCTCAGATTTTTCCTTTCTTGGACCACTTTTGGGTATTTTATTAAACACTATATACAAGATCTGCCTTTTTTGGAGAAACATTTAACAGTCATCTAGGCTCTTAAAAAAAAATTTTAAACAAATCCTTACGCTTCCCCGGGTTTTTTTCCCTTTCTAACACATAAATTTTAAAAAACCGTTCACTTGATACTTAATATATTACACCCAATAACAGGGATAATTTTAAATAAAATAATCAATTTGTTTTCAATCTGTTTAAAATACTGTACCTGCATGTTGCTGGAAGATTCAGGCAAGTTTGGAGTCAAATCAACTGCCACAAATGAGTAACCTTAATCCAATAAAAGGTTACCTGTAATAAGTTTACTAAGAAAAATCAAATTTATCATAAAGGTAAACTCCAAAAAAAAGGGTCTATGGTCAAAATCTACATATAAAAATGCAGAGAGGGTCAAACCACCAATAAGGGACTCCCC
This sequence comes from Phyllomedusa bahiana, assembly GCA_025379985.1. Taxonomy (NCBI): domain Eukaryota; kingdom Metazoa; phylum Chordata; class Amphibia; order Anura; family Hylidae; genus Phyllomedusa; species Phyllomedusa bahiana. The sequence goes on from JAODAL010015310.1 coordinate 83,444, forward strand.
CCATATTAAGAGATCCCGAGAAGATTTTTGTTCTTATATATTTATGTGGTTCCAAAACGGGGGTAAAAATGGAATATACAAAGAAACCCTAGATCTAGTTAGAAACGAGGGATAAAATAACTTACCCTATACGAACTCTCTCCCTTTATGGAGCATTGCGGCCCTGAAAAGGGCACCCCACAAAAATGACCCGGCCCTATTACTCCCCTGTGCAAGCACACCCAAGTTTTGGAGTCAGTACCGAGCATTTACCAAATTGTTGTGGTTTTTTTCTAAGGTCTGGTTTACTGGCAGCTATGAGGGGACCTCCATCGTACCATTTCCCATCCCAAAATTTCACCCAGAAGAAATAGTAGTGCATGTGTCCCCAAATGTTAATGTTGAAATGACAGACATCACGACAGAAGCCCAATGGATCCCATTATAGGTGGATGGATTTTTGTTGGGTGATCTTGGTGCCCAACATGCAACGGATTTTCTGTTCTTATGATGGAAAAAGAAAACGAGAATAATGACACAGAATGTGAACCAAAGCCTTATACAGCAGCGGTCCCCAACCTTTTTCCACCAGGGACCGGTTTGATGCACGACAATTTTTCCACGGCCCAGTGGGGGGTGGGGTTATTAGGGGCGAGGTTATTAGGGGCGGAGATATTAGGGGAGGGGGTTATGGAGGAGGTTGGATGTTTAGAATCACACATGAAAAAAAAAAAAAAATGTAACTGTGTCATTTAGGGATAATGTATGGGGGGTAACCTGACTGATTGTCAGCTCTGTTGGGGTCAGCATTATACATGTGTATAATATACTATGTAATAAGCCTGCATTATAGAGATTTAAAACCCCCTTTAATAATAAATAAAAAAAGCCCCCCGTAGTGAAATAATAATAGCTGTCCCCAGCGAT
>JAODAL010015311.1:0-84349 GCA_025379985.1 Phyllomedusa bahiana
GTGTGATTGGCCCACTCTGTGGCCTAATACGTTTTGCCCCCCAGTGTCATTTGCCACTGCTGCCCTTGCTGCTGGGCTGCCGCCGTCACCTCCACACTCTATCACTAATGTTGCCACCTGAGCTCTCAGCTTGTTTTTTCCAGCTTTCGCTAGCATGACTTTATCAGGCTACATTCCCGCTTGAGTTTTTTGGTCATTTTTGCCCTCTTAGGCCCCCCCCCCCCCCCCCCCAAGGAATTTTATAGTGAAGCGATTCTAAGAGCGGCGGCAGTCATGTGCGTGTCATACTAAAACACAACATTGTATGAAGACCAAACCAAGCTCCCTCTGCATATTTAAGCATGGCACAACGTTCTACAGCACCCTGCAGGCTCTGGGCAGCCTGGAAATAGCTGTTTTTTAACGTGATTCGTGCCGAAGTAATTCGGACCGAAACAAATTTTGTCGGAAAATTCGGCGAAGTGACCGAACCGAATTTTTGAGAAATTCGGCCATCTCTAACAGAGACCATCCCTTCCACTGATTAACCTTGAAAGTGGCGTCCTTCAGCCTGCCATCCCAGTTTTTAGTGGGGTAATCACCGAGGTCGAATTCGACGCCCAAGATCTTAGCTGATAACTGGGGTCTTGGGAGGGTGTCCGGGAGATCAAAAGAAGGATCTCCTCCTCCCAACCAGAGACTCCCGCACTTATCCCGGTTGATCATGGACCCGGACACAGCCGAGTAGCGATCCACCTCCGACATAACCAACTCTGCCTCCTCTTTCGAGGCGACAAAGAGGGTCACATCATCGGCGTACGCCACCGCCTTAAGAGTGGCTTCCGGGGCGGCCGGGACCGCGCCGACTCCCGCTAACGGTCCGCGCTCAATCCGCCTCAAGAGGGGATCGATCGCGAACACGTATAACAGCGGGCTCAGCGGGCACCCTTGCCGCACACCAGACCCAACTGCAAAAGGCCGTCCACACCAACCGTTCACCAGCGCGAAAGACTGGCATATAAGGTCTTAAGCATGCCAATGAAACCCCTCGGCAGGCCGTACCTATCAAGGGTCAACCAGAGGTACTCATGGTTAAACTCGCTCAAACGCTTTTGCCTATCCAATGACAGCAAATACCCCTCCCAGTGGCCCCGCCCTACCCTGCTCCCCTGCCTCACGGACACCAAGTACGGCACTTAAGGTACTCCGGCCTGGAACAGAGCAGTGCTGGACCCCCGAGGGGAAAGTCGGGCGCGAACTGCACCAGCCTCTTGAAAAGGACTTTTGCCAAAACCTTACGGTCCGTATTGAGAAGAGCTATGGGCCTCCAATTCTCAATACGGGACGGATCTTTACCCTTTGACAGAAGGATCACCGCAGACCGCCTCATTGACCAGGGAAGTGTACCCGAGGAGCGGCACTCGTTATACACACTGGTCAAGAGGGGAGCCAAGATCTCCTTAAAGGCCCGATAGAATTCAGATGTTAAGCCATCTGGACCTGGCGATTTCTTCGGACGAAGTCCGTCAATCGCCCGCTTCACTTCCTCTTCAGTGATCTCTTCTGCCAAAACATCAAGAGAGGGGTCTACCCTGGCTTCGGGGACGGCTTCAGCCAGGAAACCCGACGTCTCATCCCGGTCGAGATCCTTCTCCCCTAAGAGGCACGAGTAGTATGCTCTGACGACCTCCAGGATCCCTGATCGCGAACGATTCAGTGATCCTGTACTATCAATCAGGCCCAATACCAGCTTAGAAACTACCTTCGCCTTACAGCTCTTGTAGGGACCCGGGGGAGCAGTACCTCCCGAAATTCCCTCAGAACAAAAGGGACGAGTGTCTATCGTACTGGCACCTCTTCAGGAGAGCTTTCACTCTGGAGATGTCCTCTCGGTCACCCCCATCCGAGACAAGCTGCTCGAGTTTCCTCCTCAGGCCCTGATACAGGCGGTACCTGCTCAGTGCTCTGAGGCTCGAGAGCTGGCGGAAGAACTTCGCTGCTCTTTTCTTAAACATCTCCCACCACTCGGTCTTACTGCCGCAGAGACCTATTAAAGGTACCTGGCTCTGAAGAAAATCCTCAAAGGATTGTCTTACATCTGCTTCCTCCAGGAGAGACGAATTCAGCCTCCAGTATCCCCTGCCCATCCGTGGAGTCTCTGAAACATTCAAAGAAAAAGAAATTAAACAGTGGTCAGAGAATTCCACTTCCGTCACGGACACCGGTGACGAAAGGGTCTCCTCCTTCAAAAAAAACCTATCTATACGGGACCTACATCTACCCCTAAAAAAGGTGTAACCGGGGTGACCTGGGGAGCTCCTGATGTGGAGGTCCACCAGGCGAGCATCTGAGGCTATGCTATTGAGAGCGACACTATCATAGCCCAGGCGATCTCTGGAGCCTCCCCTATCTGAAGGCCTCGTGATGGTGTTAAAATCACCTCCAAAGATCACCTGACGGCTAGTAAAAAGGAGGGGCTTCACCTTCATGAACAGGCTTTTGCGCTCCCACTTAGTCTGGGGGGCATAGATATTAATGAGGCGTAGCCTCTGCCCGTCCATGTCGGCGTCGATAACCAAGCACCTCCCCATCTCTAACTCCATAACCCGTCTGCTTTTAACCGGTGCGGTAAAAAGGACCGCCACTCCGGAATACGGCTCGGCTGCGAGGGACCAGAACGAAGACCCGAAGCGCCACTCCCTCCGGGCCTTTGTTAATGCTGCGATGGTATTCAGCCTAGTTTCCTGCAAAAATAAAATGTCGGCTTCAACACGGCCGAGAAAATCAAACGCCGTATATCGTGCCGCATTCGATCTGATGCTGGCTACGTTAATGGAGGCCAAACTTCAACGGAGAGGGCGTCGCCATCCCTTTGGGGATGGAGTTAGAGAGCCCCCTGCCCTGTCAACCACCTTAACAAACCCAGAAAAATACATAGAAAAATATGAAATAATATGAAATACATTATTCATGAAAAAACAGAAATAACCAAAACTACTTAAGAAAATTACGTTAAATCCAAGACCCTCCATTTCATTTGGTCTTGTCCTTGGCCTTCCCACCGGCCTTAGACCCTCCATCTTTTTTCCCCTCCTGCTGCCCCCCTTTGTTTTTGGGACCCCTCCACCTAGGGATTGTTGGAACCGACTCCTGTATTTTTTGGGGGGGGCCTGGCTTGTTCTTTCGAGCCTGTTCATCAGAACCTGTGGACCCCCTCCTGTCCTGGCTAGTACGTTTCAGGCAGACAGAGGAGTCCATCGCCTCACCCTCCCCACCAGCCGGATCCGGGCCAGCCCCCCTCCCTGAGGAAACCTTGTCCCCAGTGGAAGGGAGCTCGGCTCCCCCCGGATGCCCCACCTCCGATGCCCTGTCCGCCGCACCTTCGCCCTCACCTGAAGAGGGGATGACGTCCTCGAGTGCGGCGAACTTATTCGAGAGGACTACCAGAGGGGAGGAAGGGATGCCTTCCCTGGGTACCTGGCCGGGAGGCTCAGGGAAGGGGGTTTTAGGACTCCCCTCTCCCCTTTGCCTCCTGCTACCCTTGCTCTTCTTCTTCTTTTTGCCCTCTCCCACTGGCTCACCGGAATCGTCATCACGGGAGTCATTGGGGGAGAAGGCACCTTCACGCTCTAACCGCCCTTCCTCCTCGCTCAGCTCGCTCTCCGCTGGGGTCTCAGCAACGATGGGGGCCGGACCTGAGGAGGGGCCAAGGGTTACCCCCAGCTCCCCTCTACTCCGCCTGCGCCTCTCCTGGCGGCGCTGCCTGGAAGGCCCAACGTTTTTCCTCACCGACCCCGCCCCCTTTCCGCCGCTGGTACCCTCGCCCGCAGAGACCACCTCCTCTGCAGGGGCGGCAACCGCGTTGGCAAGGGACTGCGGACAGCGGCTGAACGGGTGTCCGAGGAGTCCACACAAGTGGCAGCGAATCTGGTCACACGCGGCAGCCAAATGCCCCTCCGCGCCGCACAGGGCACATTTCTGCACCCTGCAGCCTGCGCTGAAGTGGCCTGGACTGCCGCATTTGTGACACAGCTTCGGCTGCCCCCTGTAGAACACCTGGATCCGATCACGCCCGAGGAAGGCGGCCGATGGAATGTGGGTAACCGTGCCTTCTAGACGCTTCAGTTTAACCGAAAACGTCCATGCACCTGACCAAATACCAAACTCATCCTTGTTTTTCTCGGGGACCCCCATGACCTCACCAAAGCGCCTCAGCCAAGTCATGATGTCGTAGCAAGAGAGAGATTCATTATGGGTGATAACGGTCACTCTCTTCACCTCGCTCTGGCGTGATATTGGTCGCACAGAGAAATGGGACCATTCAGGGCGGAGTTTGGCCAGTCCGTAATTCGACCAGAAGAGCTCCAGCCCCTCCGGCCGAACGAAACTGACATCAAACACCGAAGAGCCGTAGGGGTGGATCAGCGCAAAGATGTCACTTGCGCTGAACTGCATACCCAGGAGCAGCTCCACCACCCTAGATCGAGGCGGGCACGCATCACTGCCCTCCCAGATTAGCCTAACCACGTTCCTACGGCCTCCTGTCTGGCCCCCTGTGGGAAGTGCCCATGTAACTTCCCCCTGCTTAGGGTTCTCTCGGAAGGCCCCTAATCCGAATCTGTCGATCCAGAAAGAGAGGTCCACTTCCTTCCCCTCTATCTGGGTCGTCCTCTCGCCCTTCTTCAGGGCATCCAGGATGAGCCGCTGCAAACCTGCAACGTCCCCGGCTCCTGCTGGTAAGGAGGGCGAAGGCCCCGCCCCCCTAGCCACGCTTGCGTAGCTACGGGTATTTTTCTGAGGGACTCCCCCATCTGCAGCCAGGACCCCAGCACCGACCCCTTTTCCAGGGGTTGTACCACTAGTTTTATCCTTAACAACCATACTATCATCCTTAATCATACTACCATCTTTATCCTTGCTAGTTATATCTTCTGGACCAGCAGTATCCATGGCAACCACATCAACGTCATTGGGAGACAGAACTCCACCTCCCTCTGTATCCATGGTCGCCACGGATACCCCTAATACGCCTTGCCTCGGGTGGGTGTTACTTGAGCCTTTACCTCCTGTTACCTTTTTTGGGGATCCCTCCTCCGGTGCCTTCTTGCCCTCCTGCGCACCAGAGGAGTTCACCCCTGTCTCTTGTTTGCCTTTTGGCACTCCCCCCCTCTCAGGGAGCACCTGGGTTTTTCGAGGGGCTCCCCCCCTATCAGTGAGCCCTCTCGGAGGTGTTGAAGAACCTTCCTGTACCTGGGTGGGCCCATCACCCGCGGCCCTGAATACCAGAACCGCAGGCTTCAGGATACCAGCCCTTCCAGACGTTTTCTCCCCTACTCCCCCCGTAGTCCCAGAGCCCACTATTACAGGGCACGGGACCCGCGGTGGAGAGGGGTTCTGAGGCAGCTTTGCAGATGCCCCGGTTTCTGCGACCGGCCCATAGACTAGCCTGGTCCCGGGGGACCCACTCACCAGCTTCTTCTTTCTCTTGTTCTTTCTACTAAGGGTGTCTTCTTCTGGGAATTCTTCATCCCCGAAGACCAGGCCAGCCATCCGCACAGGGGATTCCAATATCTCGATCTCCCTCAACGCCATGTCGCAGGAGTTAGTCAAATAGAAACCACGGCACACCAAATTGATGCAAATATAATAGGGGTTTTTTTATTTACACTGAGCAGAAGAACGCATTAGAAAATCATCCAAAATGACTGTAGACAACACAACAAGTCTCATAATACAAGATAGTAAAAAACCAAAGAGATTGTGGTGTTAATAGGGACACGTTTGGGCAAATGCCTTTATAAAAGAACATTTTTATTGGAAAAACATATAACAATAAGTTATACAAAAAAACAATGATCAGGTAGAAAGACAAGGATAAGTGAGACAATTTATGTATAGTGAGTATGTACATAAAAATGGGTAAATGCATAGAAAAATAAAATACAGAAAATTAGACAGCATATTACTAGGAAGATATACAAATATCAATGATATAGCTTTACCCAAAATATGGGAGTAAGAACTTAGATGTTATAAAAGGATAAAAACCGAATAGACTAGAAGAAAAAATAAAATATAGATTAATACTTTGTAATCTATTGGGAAAAGAGGAAGATAAGGCAGGGGGGTTTACATACCCAGGTGCAGGAGAAGCCTCCACTGGGATACTAGTTCCACACAAAGCGGGGCTAGAGAAAAAAAAAGCACACAATTAGACTGGGTGATGGAAATAGGTATATTAAAGGATAGTAAAGGTTTGGAAGGTAGCACTGTAAAAAACCCTTGGGTGGCGGGAGCTTCGGACGGACCCGGGGTGCATGGAGAATTGCCGAAACTCTCCGGGCACGCCGGAATAGGCCCAAACCCCGGGGGCCAGCGCAGAAAGTCCGCGCAGCGCAGATTACAGGATTTTCGTCGGGGCTAGTAAAGACCACGGTGCCCACCCTGAATGTATTAAAAACTAATGGAAGAAAGCTGCCGTGAAGAGAAAAAAAGGGAGACAGGGAAGGGGGAAAAAAGTGGAAACAAAATCATAAAAACCTAGGGATCGAGGACAGGGGAAACCGGTTAAAAATAAATAAAGAGAGGACAAAGGGATTACTGGGAAGAAGGGAAAAGTAAGAAAAAACAGGTGGCCAGAGAATTATAAAAAATAAAAATTTTTGCGGGGAAAAGGAATTGATAGAAAAAGTGTTACCACGTACTAAGTGTCTGATACCCAAATGAAGAAGAAGTGGGCTAGATAAATAACCATCATTTGATCTGTAACAGAAAAAAAAGGTCAGAGTACAAGTAAATGGTTTAGCAATCAATCATAGCAGCAAGAAAAATGACAGGTAATATCCAAAAAAAATGGATCACTATTAAAATTGAATCATTCATACTCGTTTCACCCCCTTTGGGGGGTTTCAAGAGTACGTAGAGTATAAACCCAAAAAAACGTTCGCTTTACAAAGAGGGGCGATGCGGTTGCCGCCGCTCCGGAACGGAATTTTGTTCTATTACGAAACCCAAATTTTGGGACGGGTGATAAAATTTACATTTCACAAAATGACAGGTACAGGGAGTAGGTTTTCTTTAACACCGTAGGAATTTATTTTTTGGGAAATGCGGTTTTTCACGGTTGTGTGGTTTTTGGCCCACAAAAGCCAAGCCGCGGGGGCATTTCAAGAGGAAAAACACAAATTAACATACATGTGAATTTCCTTTAATAGGGTATTGTTGTCCTGTATGGGGGTGGTAAAGAATGACCCTTCGCCCGGGAGGACTTGTGCGCAACCAAAGGGGGAAAGTCCCCCTTCTTTGGAGTTGAAATGTCATTTGTCGGGTCTGTGCCGAGTCCCTATATTTCAAAACGAATGATCACGCAAATTTGCCCCTCTAAGCATTGTAGAGGGGGATTTTAAAGTTTTCCCATATGGGGGTGGAATTAATAAAAGGCCGGTCACGTTAATCTTTGGAAATTTGGGAGTAAAAGGATGAAATTTAAGAACAAGAGGTATCCGTTTTTTAGTGAGCAAGATGCTTCAATGGAATAGCAAGGGTTGGCCCATTGTCATTGGTCGTGTATAATTTTGTTGTGGGAGTCGTTTGGGTATCCAAAACGTTCTAAAAAACGTTGGACACTTTTTGTATACTTTTAAGGGACGTATCCGGGGTTATCCACAATACGAGTATCGGCTAAACGTAAAACGAGGTAAGATTTCTTTTTTTTAAGAGCATGTTTGCCGATAATGAAGCAAGTTGTTACGTCTTGGTTTTTTTTTATAGATCGGTGGATGGGTTTGCCTTGTAGATCTATTTAAATTTATCAAAAAAGTTAATCTGGTAGTGTGATATTGGGGGGTAAATTTTGGAGGTCTGGGGACACTGAATTCATTAGGGGTGAAACCAAAAGGGGACTCTAGCGGGCCTGACCAATACAAATATGTCACTATGATTTTAGCCATATATGGCATGTTGTCGGTATAAAGGATGGCATAGATATGGTTCTCCTCAAAAAATGCCAAAAAGATTTTGGGCTAGGGGTGCAACTTGTTCCCATAGGGGGGCCTTTGGTTTGAATGAAAAATTTGGTCCCAAAGAAATATTTTTTTGGGTAACACTAAAACAAAAGGTCGACAGAATTCAACAGCTTCAGGTGTAAAACATGATGTCAAAGGGAACCACTGACTGCTCTTAAGCCCTCAGTATGGTTAATTGACGTGTAGAGACTGGTTACGTCCCAATTGACCAAATAAAATGGTGTTTTGTATTGTGAAAAGATGCGATCTTTTCAAAAAATTTCCTGTGCTAGTAAAAGGAAGGGGAAAGGGTAACTAAGGGTTTTAGAATTTTTTTCCCAAAAGTATTGCGAAGGGGAAGAATGGAACAAGGGGAAGCCCCATTGGCACCCGGAGGTTTCAGGGACTTTTTGTATCTTTGGGAAGATGAAAAGACGGCGTACGGGGGGGTGATTAATGAAAAGTCTCCTGTGTGGTATCGATAATACCTAAAACTAGATAGGTTTTAATTTTTTCTTAAAAAGAGACTAATGAAGTAGGGGTCTTTTGGGGCCCCTGGGTTTTTATGTATTGTATCGGACAAATTTCTTTAATTTCAGTAAGAACATAATCTTGTCCATAACTACAATACAAACCGCCTTGCGGGTGGCTTTAAATGATATCATCTAGATTACAAAATTTTCTGAGGGCTTTTTTTTTCATTAAATTTTTAGGTTTTGAACGTATTTGAGTTCGGGCCGGGAAAGATAACCATCATAAAAGTGGACAAATCTCTTTGGCTAATTGGATAAAGGTCTCGGGGGGGATAACGTGGTGGTGGATTAAAAATTGATTTTAACCAAGATTTAGATTAGAAAAAGAAAAAAGGGGGGTCGTTGATCTGTGTGGGGCCCCGTCGGGGAGATATCAAAATGAATTTTAAAACGTATGGACGGGAAAAAAAGTGTAAGTCTTTCCCAAAGGTAAAAGTACAAAATTCGTTGTTTGGGCAAGGATAACCTTGCAAGGACAACATTTTTATTTTGATTTTGATTGCGGGAGAGATGTTAGTATTTTGACGACTCACCTGTACCTTTGGGGCATACACGAGGTGGGATTCCCCCTCTTTCCCCTACGTAGGGGCGTATCGTGGGGAACCTTTGGTTTTCTTTCCCCCCTGTCCCTCCCTAAAAAAGGACTCTGCTGGCGGTGTTTGAAAGGGGCACGTCAGACCAGAGGAAGTTTTTATCGTTGGATAATGGAAAGGGGACAGAGGAAGATCAAAGGAATCTTTCCCCTTATAAACTTTTTATTCAAATAGTCCCCCTTCACGAAGAAATTTTTGTCGTTCTTCTTTTCTTGTGGAGTTTGAAGTCAGCGAGGTTTTTGTCGGGTTTTTTTTTTTAAGAGTTGCCACTCACGGGGGATCCCGGGAGCTCAGCTGTTGTTCAATGCCCGGTTAAAATTTTGTGATGATTTCCCCAAGTTTAGTTTAAGTGTCTCAATGGTTATAAATCAATCAAATGAGCACTTGTTTAAATAGGTTTTTAAAAATTTTTTGCGTATCAGGATCATCAGAAAAAATAGTGGGTCTTAGGTTTTCTCTTAAACCTCAGGGGTAAAAGTTTAAAAACCCCGGGAACTCGGGTTAAAAGGGGGCAGCATGGATTCGTAAGCGTAAGCCCCTAAATTTTTCTCGTAATCCCAATTTTTGAGTTTAATGAGGGAATTTGTAAAAAAATCTCAGATATAAGGGAATTGGAGATTATACGTTTTTGGCTTCATTCATATAGGCCCCAAAAACCCGGACGTCATAGTTAAAAAAAGAAAAATTAAAATAATTTTGGGTGCAAAAACCAAAAGAGATCAATAGTAATAAAAGAGAAGGTTTGCACACCAAGGTTGAGTGGTAGTGGGGGCACCCCGGAAATAAACGTATATAGTCAAATAGAAACCACGGGACACCAAATTGATGCAAATATAATAGGGTTTTTTTATTTACACGAGCGAAGAAAACATTTTAAAAATCATCCAAAATGACTTAGACATACCAACAAATCCATAAACAAGTAGAGAAAAACCCAAAAAGATTGTGGATGTTAATATGGACGACGTTTCGGCAAATCCTTTTTCAAGAACATCTGTAATTGGAAAAAAAAATAACAATATTAAAACCTAAAAACATGATCAGAGGTAGAAGACAGAGGGATAAGTGAGACAATTTAGTATAATGAGTATGTACAAAAAATGGTAAATGCAAAAGAAATAAAATACAGAAAAAGTAAAGCATTTTACTAGGGAAATATAAAATACAAAGATTACTTACCCCAAAATAGGAAATAAACTTAGAGTGTAAATATAGAATGGGTAAACCAAAAAGACAAAAAAAAAAAATGAATAATGATTAAAACATTTTATTCTATATGGTAAGAGGGGAAATGAGGCGGGTTTACATACCCCGGGCAGGGGAAGCCCCACATGGGATACTATTCCCCAGATGCGGCAGAGAAGGTAAATGCACACAATTAGACTCGGTGATGGAAATAGGTATAGTAAAGGTATAGTAAAGGTCTTAGGGAAGGTTTTTCAGCTGTAAAGATACCTTTGGGCAGGGGCGTTCGGAAAGGGACGTCCGGGGTGCATGGAGAATTGCCGGCAACTACTTCGATTAGTCTCCTCATTAAAGACAAAATTCAACACTATCTAGCTTTAGGTATTATCGATACCCACACAGGAGACTTTCTCATTAATCATCACCCGATCACGCCAGTCTTTAAAATCTTACCAAAAAATACATAAAGATCCACTTTAAACTCCGGGGCCCCAATATGGCTTCCACTGATTCCATTTTTCTCCCCTCTCGCAATACCTTTAAAAAAACTGACAACAAGTTTTCAAACCATTCCTTCCTTCCACTAGACACAGGAAATTTTCTGAAAAAATACGCATCATTTCCCAATCAAACACCATTTTTTTTTGGCACTTTTTTACTAACCATCTCACACTCAATTAACCATACTGAGGCTAAAGAGAATAGGAGTTCCTTAAAATCATGATTTTTCACCTGAAGCTGTTGAATTTTGTACAAAACCTTTTTTTCTTTATGTTCACAACAAACCCCACTTCCTCTTTGGGGACCAATTTTACATTCAATCCAAAGGCACACGCTATGGAAGCAATGTTGCACCCCCTACTGACAACACTTTATGGCCAATTTTGAGAGAACCATATCTATGCTCATCCAACCCACCATTTCCCCCCCCGCCAACGGTATTGATTAAGGTATATAAAAGATTTAGATATATTTAAGAATTTACCCTTTTTTTATTTTTTTACGTAATGAGTTTTTTTTTTTTATATATATATTCTAAGAGTTAAATGGAAATAATAACATAAAATAAAAAAAACCCCCCCCCCCTCCCCCTCCCCCCCCACAAACACAACACCGCCCCCCACCCCCCCCGCTCGGCCAGAAAAAAAAAAAACAAAGACAAAAGTTAAATAAAAATAGACACAATATCCCAAAACCATCAAACAAAAAATACAAAAAAAACCACACCAACTAAAACACAGGCAAACAACATTAACTAGGAAGAAACCAAAATAACAAAAAGAGAAAAAAAATATCAGGAAACGAACTAAATAATAAAAAGAAGACAAAAAAAAAAAGCTTTTACAATACAGAATAAAAACAACTTAAAAATTTAAACAAAAAAAATTAAGAGAAAATAAATAAAATGATAAAAAAAGAAAAACTACACGAACAAAAAACAAAAAAGAAAAAAAAAACGATAATAACAAGAAAAAAGTAAAACAAAAAAGAAAAGAAAAGAGCAAAAAAAACCATAAAAAAAAATACTCAAAGCATAGAAAATAAAAAGATTAAAAAAACAAAAAATGCGAAATCAACATAAACTCGTAAACTACAATGAAAAGAAAAAAAAACAAAACCGAATGAAAAATCATACAAACTCCTCGGCCCTTCCACCCCCTGCCACCAACAGTGCACACACCTCACCCACTTGTCATCCCCCCCAAAACAGACACATGCAGGTCCCGCTAGAGCCCCTAATATAGAGTTTCACTACAACAAGACTTCAGTGTCCTCAGACCTCCAATTCACCCCAACAATATCACACTACACAGATTAACTTTTAAGATACAACTATTAAAGTCAGAACTACAAGGCAACCTATCCACCGCTCTATACAAAAAACCACAGACCGTAATAACTTGCTTCATTACTCGCGCAACATGCTCCTATATACAAAGAAACTCTACCTCGTCACATTTAGCCGCATATCTCGTATTGTGGATAAACCTTTGATACGTCTTAAACGTATACAAGAGATGTCCAATCGATTTTTAGAACGTGGATACCCAAAACGACACCTACAACAAAATTATACACGCACCCAAATGACAATCACCAACCCCTCTGCTATTCCATCTGAATGCAATCTTGCTCAACTACACAACGGATACCCTCTGTTCTTAAATCACCTCCATTTACTCCCAAAATCCAACAGATTATACGTCGAACACTGGCCCTATTCATCTAATTCCTATCCCACATATGGAAATCTTGTAAAATCCCCCGACTAAAATGCTATAAGAGGGACAAGAATTTGCGTGATCATCTCGTTAGAGCAGATATAGGTACACTACGGACACAGACCAGACAAATGACATTTTCAACTCCAATGATAGGGTACTTTTCCCCTGTCTGAGTTGCGCACAATGCCTCCTTCCGTGACGAAGGGCCTCATTCTTACACACCCTCATATCAGGACAACAATACCCTATTAAAGGACTAATACACATGTAATGTCTAATTGTCGTGAGTTACCTCTTAAATGCCCTGCGGCTTGGCAATATGAGGGCCAAATCCACCACACAACTTGTGTGAAAAACCGCATTTCCAAACATAAATCTAACCATACGGTGTAAAGAAACCCTACTCCCTGTACCTTGCTCATTTAGTGAAATGTAATCATCCACCCGGTCCCAATTGAGATTTCACATGATAATAGAACAAATTCCACAGTTCCCAGACGCGGCGGCAACCGCAAACGCCACTCTTTGTAAACGCGAACGTATTTGGATTCATACTCTACAGTACACTGAACCCATGGGGAATGAATCGAGAATATGACATGATTCAATTTTAATATGTGATCACTATTGATTATTTGGATATTACCATGTCATTGTCTATGCTGCCTATGATATAGATTGCTAATACCATTTACTATGTAACTCTGACCTTTCTTATTTCTGTTACAGATCAAATGATGTGTTATTTATCTAGCCACTTCTTCATTACATATGGGTAACCCCGACACATTAGTATAGTGGTAACACTTTTTCTATCAATATTCCTTTATCCCTCAAAAATTTCTATTTTTCTATAACTCTCGGGCCACCTGTTTTATCTTACTTTTCCCCTTCTTCCCTAGTAACCATTAAGTCCTCTCTTATTTATTTTTAACACGGTTTCCCCTGTCCACTCCGATCCCTAGGTTTTTATGCTATTTAGTTTCCACATTTTCCCCCCTCTTGTCCGCTGTCTCCTTTTGTTCTCTCACAGATGCAGCTTCTTCCCATTAGTTCTTAATACATTACAGGCGCTGCGGCACCTGTGTGTCTTTACTAAGCCCCGACGAACCTCCTGTACATCTGCGCATGCGCGGACTTTCTGCGCATGCGCGGTACCTATTTTTCCGGACGCTCACAAAACAGCGGAGCATTGCCGGCAATTCTCCATGCCCCCGGACGTCCCCGTCCGAAGGCTCCTGCCCACCTAAGGTATCTTTCAGCCTGCTAACCTTCCTAAACCTTTACTATACCTTTACATACCTATTTCCAATCATACCTAGTCTAATTGGGCATTTACCTTCTCTAGCCACATCAGTGTGGAACTAGTATCCCCATGTGGAGGCTCTCTCCTGCCACCTGGGTATGTAAACCCCATGCCTCTTCCTCTCCTCTTATACCTATATAATATACAATTATTAATTCATATATTCCATTTTTTCTTCTATCTATTCTGGATTTCATCCATTCTATATATACACTCTAAGTCTTATCTCTATTTGGGTAAGACTATACTCCATTGATATTTGTATATCCTTCCTAGTAAGTATGCTACTGTCTACATTTTTCTGTATTTTAATCTCTACTCATGCATTTACCTATTTTTATTGTACATACTCATTATACATAAATTGTCCTCACTTATCCCTCTGTCTTCTGACTCTATCATGTGTTTAGTGTATATACTTATTGGTTATATTTTATTTCCAATACAGGATGTTTCTTTGATAAAGGCATTTGCCGAAACGTCGTCCATATTAACCATCCACAATCTCTTGGTTTATACTACTACTTGTTATAATTTTATGAAAGCACTTGTTTGAGTATGTCACAGTCATTTTGGATGATTTTTCTAATGCGTTCTCTGCTCAGTGTAAAATATAAAAAAACGCCTATTATATTTTGCAATCAATTTGGTGTGCCGTGGTTTCTATTTGACTATATACGTATATTTCCACGTGCACCCACTACCCACTACAATCCTATGGTGTGCATAACCTTCTACTTTTATTACTATGTCGTAGGAGTTGGCTGAGTCCTCACTGTCGTTTTCTTCATCCTCTGACACGGGCAGAGAGGCGTTGATCGCTGAGATCCAGCTGCCTTCCACATCACGGGCTCCACCCAGATGTATCTGCCTCGTCCCTGACCTGTAGAATGTCATGCACCTCGTGAGATGGAGCGTGCTGGAAATATTGATGACTCTGCCGGATTGCTTTGCTGTGATTGATCTATGCCTGCAATAATTATTTGTCTTAGAATTTGCTGCTGCATAGCCTCATCGGGCAGTTCGGGCGCCGCCCCGCCCCTTTTTCCTTGTCCCACTATGGGGATCTGCTTGACGGTCCCAGGCTTCTGCCCGCCCCTTTCCATCCTAATTGGATGGCTATCAGTCTGCTCGTCCCTAGGGGGGGGGGGTTTCCCGCAGCGGCCGGCGACCCCTTGCCCCCTTTCATCATGGTGGCGGCAGTCGCGGCCTGCCGCCCGCCAGCACAGGGGCGGAGTTACCTGCCGCCGTCACACTCGCCGGCGCCGGGCTCTTCACTGCGCTTGCGCAGACTTGCCTGCCCTCGTTCAAGATGGCGGCGGCTCCCACCGGCGCCACAACGCAACTTCCGCTTCCGGCCCCGGACTTCCGGTCTTCCATTTCCGGTCTTGCGCACTGCAACGGCGCGAACGCCGAGGAGCACACGAGGCCGGAACTTGCGTCCCGCTCCAGCCCACCTCCAGGTAATGCCACCGCACTCCTCTCCTGGGGCGTGACTGGCTGACTGGTCACCCCACGTGCGTGTATCGCTCCGCCTCCTCCTCGCGCTCCGGCTTGCCGCCCGCCATGTTGGCTGCGAGCCTGCTGGCCGGATCCGTGTCCCTGTTCGCATTGGCAGGAACCTTTCATCGATTTACAGCTTCTCCTGAAGATTCCCGCTCCTTCCAGGAAGCTCCCACTCCCCCTCTTTCCTCCCATCAGCTCGTCTAGATCTCCTTCAGACGGTTTGATGACTGCTGATATCGAACCTCTCGCTTAGTGCCCCCATATGATTGCGCTGGTGTCTTGCTACCTGTAATCTTGCTTGACCACGGCATCCTTGCCCCAGGCCTTGGTATCTTGCTGAATAGCGGAGGTAACGGGAGCAGAATGGCTTCCTGCTCCTCTCCTCACCACATGGGATCCCCAGTTCTCTACATCCGCTATTATACGGCAATCCTTAGTCTGCCCTGCTGCCTCTCACCATTGCCTCTGCACAGCTCGAAATGTCCCCCCCATTTCTGCGGGGTTCACCCGGCTGCCTTGACAGAGAGGCAGAGGCACTGGCCGGTCGCATGAAGCCACACTCCCCTCCACCCCCCCCCCCCCGCAACAGACGCGGGGGAGCGGGAATCTCTGCTTGCTGCTCCATGATGTTAGTGGCTCCCGTGCCCTCCTTGGGTGGCTTGCCACCCCCCCAGGAAGGCAAGGTGGTCATCGGGCACTTCACTCCCAATGGTACAGGGTTTTTTGTTTTTTTTTGGCTATGAAACATCCAACACAAATCTTCACCAATGTAATAGGTGGTAAATAAACTTAATGCACCAGATGCACTATATACTCCACCAAGAGCATGTCCTTGCCTGGGCCTCTCCCGGCCCCCCCAGGGGGCTGCCACCCCCCGGGAAAGCAGATGAGAACGGGGGTACTCACAAGTAGATGTTACAGTCCTCAAGCCAAAAGGTCCCAGGCATACGGCTTTCACTAGCAAGGTCTCCCTACCTAGCTCCACACGGTCCTCAGCAGCACAGCAGCACCGACAGGCTCCCTCCCCACCAACACAACTTCCCCTGGGTGGCTGCAAGCACACAGACTTTCCCCTGACCGGTTTCCTTGAACTCTTTTTATTAGAAAAGTATAATCTTAAGCCAAACATAAAATTGTCAAACATGATTCAAAATATAAATCCAACAATGTCTACACTAAAAGTAAGCACTATCCGGCATGAAAAAGTCTAAAGTCCAGCATTTATTAGAGCCAAACAGACACGAATAAGGCTTGGCCACGCCAGGCAAACTGAAAATTCCCCATCCGGGAAAAATGAAAACACAAACCATTTAAAATTTCACCCAGTATGGGAAAAGAAAAATCGCCAAGCGGTTCCAAACTAAAAAACATATTTATACCTATTTACACCATAATTTTATCTACAAACTATACCCTCTGCACTCTGCACTCAACCATTCGTGCCCCGCCACCACACACGTACTACCCGTGCATCCATACCACACATAGTGAAATTTTTTTTTTTTTTTTTATTATTGCACATATATCAAACTCAATGCTTCAAACCACACTAAAATAACCAAAATATGCCTACTGGCTCAGTAATCAGAATATCCAAACTTTAACTCCATATCCACTCATATTCATCCAACTCCTTCACTCATACCCCACCACCCCACACATACCACCCGTGCACACATCCCACACGGATTTTTTTTTAATTTTTTTTTTATAATTATGATGACACAATGACTAACCTCAAGTCCAAAATAGTCTTAAATGTCCCTTAACACAGGAACAAATGAAATCAAAGAAACAAATGAAATCAGGACTCCGCCTTAGGGCCCACCACGACCCTTTTTCGGAGTCCACCCCCCGTCTCTCATAGGGGTTTCCCCCCAATCCCTCCCAAAAAAAAGAACCCCTTTCACTAAACGCAAACTAAATTCAAATTCAAACGAAATGCAAGGCAATCCCCTCGGCCCCCATGCCCCCTTGCGAAGCCCA
This sequence comes from Phyllomedusa bahiana, assembly GCA_025379985.1. Lineage (NCBI taxonomy): Eukaryota > Metazoa > Chordata > Amphibia > Anura > Hylidae > Phyllomedusa > Phyllomedusa bahiana. The sequence goes on from JAODAL010015311.1 coordinate 17,317, forward strand.
ACCCCTTCGTCCTTCATGGTGGCAACCCCAATCCCCCCCCAAACCTGAACCCCAATGACCCCCTTTCCCTAAATCACTACTAAAAAAAAAAAAACAGGTAATATACCACCACTATATACAAAATACAAAAAAAACCACTATATACAAAATAATACCAAATAAAAAAAATTGATCAACGTATATGCATATACAATAACACAATGTTTTCCCCACCACAAAACATTTTTAAAAACAAAAATCTGGAAAAATTTTCCCAAAACTTCCCTACACAAAAAACCGGGCCCCATACGCAATCCACCCCCCCCTGCCCCCCGGGCAGCCTGGCCAGAAACCCGGGCGCCCACCCCCAACGCACCCCCCCAACCCATAAGGCCACACCCGGAACGCCCGCCACCCACCCATCAGCCCGCAGCCAGCGCCGGCCCGACGGACGCACCCCAAGCTCCAACACCCCAGGGGCAAGAGGCGCGCCGAAGATGAATGCCGACCCCGGCCCCACCCCCAAAACAGGGGCAGCGCGAAACCGCGCAGGGCCCCCCCTAACCAACAAAATCATCTAACTTACATTACAGGCTTTTTTAATGGGAGCAGGTTTGTGCCTGTAACCCCCCTTACTTCATAGCGGCCTAAAAAGCAAAACAAAATGCTACTGTTCTGCAGCCCCACGGGATGGGAGGTGTCCAGACAAAGGGCACTCAAAGGAGAAGCCCCCCCACAGGAAGCAGCCTTTCAGCCCCCCCGTCTTTCCCCCTCCAAAGATTGTTTTTTCACCAGGTCACCAGTAGTTCCAAAGTAACCTCTCCCTCGGAAGGACTTTCTGCGGGGTGGACACTAACCCCGGCTTTCCCAGTGAATACTTCAAAACCCCTGACTACATGTAAAGTAGACAGGGCCCCGACCCCCAAAGGGTTTCTTGAACGCCCCCATAGGCCCACCCCGGGGATTGGAAGGGGGTTTGGCTATCTCGCCAGCCGGGGGGGGGCCCCTACCAAAATTTGATTACCCGTACTTGAGGGACTTTTGAAGTAAAAAATGGTCCATGGCTTTCCAGCAGGGAAAAGCACTCCTCCCAGGAAAACCCCCGCTCCTCGGGGTTTCTGTACTTCAAGTTGTCCCTGAGTACAATCCCCGTGAAAGCAGCGCCGGGGCCAATTCCCCCCAATTGTTAGGGACCCTTTTTGTTTAAAAAAACAAGGCCCACCCGAAGGCCGTACCGGGCAATCCCTGGGGGGCCGGGGTTTTGGGAAATGGGTCAAAGGACCCCGTGCGAGGCCCTTTCCCCTCGACTGAGTCCTGATCTCCCACATCCCAGACCCCACCGGCGAAGAGCCTTCAGAGCGGTGCGACTAACCGGAGATGTCCGTGCTGCGTGGAAGCCCTTCCCACTCCCCTCCTGTTCCCATTCCGGGAAAAGGGCCCGAAACCTTCCAAAGGGTACCCCCCAGGAGGCCCTGAAGCCAAAACCCCTATGTTGACTTAAAAAAAAGTTTTTCACAAGGAACCCCTCGGGTTGACCATAGAAAAACCCCCTAACTTCTGGTGCGGTCGTCACCTCCCTCTTGTTTAGGTTCGGGGCCTTTCCCCGGCAAAAAACTTTTGGGAAAAAAACAGACTGAAGATCCTGACCCGACAAGACTCGGGCAAAAGAAAAAAAACACGCTGCCCAAATAGATAAAAGCGGAAGGGGTAAGTTTTAATCAAGAAAAACCCTTTTAAACCTGGGGACAGGGACCACCCTTCCCTGATTAACCTTGAAAGTGGGCCCTTCAGCCTCCATCCCAGTTTTTAGAGGGTAATCACCGGGGGAAAATTTTCAAACCCCCAAGACTTAGCTGTAACGGGGGTCTTGGGAGGGTGTCCGGGAGATCAAAAAAGGATCTCCTCCCCCCCAACCAGAGCTTCCGCACTTATCCCGGTTTGATCATGGACCCGGCACAGCCAGAGGACCCACCTCTGAAATAACCGACTCTGCCTCCTTTTTTCGAGGCGACAAAGAGGGTCACATCATCATACGCTCCCGCCTTAAGAGTGGTTTCCGGGGGGCCGGGACCGCGCAAACCCCCCCCAAAACGGTCCCCCCCAAAAACCGCCTCAAGAGGGGATCGATCCCCGAACACGTATAAACGGGCTCAGCGGGCACCCCTGCCGCCACCAGACCCAACTGCAAAAGGCCGTCCACACCAACCGTTCACCAGCGCAAAAACTCTGCATTGGGTATAAGGTCTTAACCCCTTACCGCCGGGGGCCAGTTTTGGCCTTTTCTGAAGAGCCCTATTTTTAAAATTTCTGTCATGTGTCCTTTATGTGAGAAAACTTTTTACACTTTTAACCTATCCATGTGATTAGAGATTGTTTTCTCGTGAACATTGTGCTTTAAAGTAAAAATTTTGGTCCAAAAAATGTTTGTTTATTTGTGAAAAAATATCAAAAAATCGTGAAAAAAAATTTTAAAAAAATTTACCAATTTTTAAACCCAAAAATTTTTGCATGTAAGACAGATGTTTTTTTCCCCTCAAAATAGTTTTTAACTTTCATCTACCCATGTCTCTGAGTTTGGGATAATTTTTTTTAAATGTCTTTTTTTTTTTTACGACATTAGGGGCTTAGAAATTTAGTAGTAATTTCAAAATTTTCAACAAAAATTTTCAATAACATTTTTTTAGGAAAAATCCGTTCTAAGTGGGTTTTTATTGGCCGTATGTTAGATACCCCCATAAATGCCCCCTCTAAAAACTACACCCCTTAAAGTATTCAAAACCCCATTTAGGAAGTTTTTTTAACCCATTAGTTTTCAAGGAATTAAAGCAAAAAATGGAAGTGAAATTTCAAAATTTCACTTTTTTGCAGATTTTAAATTTTTTACTTTTTTTTCACAAGAATACGGTAAAAATTTAGGGGAAAAAACAAATTATTCCCCCCTCGCCGTTTTTTAGAGATATCCCCTAGGGCCCCGTGCTTATTTGGCTCAACCCCAAGCCCCCGAAAGGGGAGCACCCACGGACCCTGGGTCTCATTTTCTTCCATTTTTTTAGGGGGCCCTTTCAGGTTTGCGGACACCCTAAGGTTCCAAAACTTAATAAAAGCCCCCAAAAAAAACCCCCTATTGGAAACTACACCCCTTTTAAGGGAAAATTACCGGGGGGTAGTTTAGAAAAAAAATCGACCCCACGGTGTGTCCAAAAAATTTTAGCGTTAGGCTGTAAAATGTAAAAAAAATTTTTTTTTTCCAAAATCTGCAAATTTAGCTGAAAATGTTTTTTTTTCAAGGAATCCTGGTAAAAAAGCACCCCAAAACCCCTTTTTACACAATTTCTTCCAAGTTCGGCAATACCCTACAGTGGTTTAATCTCTGTTGGGCGCAGGCAGGGGTATAAGGGGGGGGAGCCACTTGGGTTTTGGAAATGCAGATTTTGGTGGGGCCATGCCCCAAAAAACAAAGCCCCCAAAGTACCAGAACAGGTGAAACCTTCCCCTAAGTTAACCTATTTTTTGGGTTCAGCACGCCTCAAAGAACTATCTAGGGGTGTATTGACTTTTTTGGGTGCAAGGTTTTAAAAGTTTTCTTTTTTTTGCATTGGGCATAAAAAGGGGGAAAAAAAAATTTCCCCCAGTTTTTTTTGGGTTCAATTTTACAGAGTTTTGCCGTGCAGTGTAAATGACAATACTTTCTATGGGGGCGGTACAATTGCAATGGTATAGATTTTAATAGTTTTTTTTTGTTTTTTATTTTTAAAAATAGAAATAGGGGCTAAAAAAAATTGCGTTTTTATTTTTTGTTCTGATAGCCATAACTTTTTCATTTTCTGTATACGGAGATGATTCTGGGCTTGTTTTTTGTGGGTGAGTTAAGTTTTTATTAGTACCATTATGGGGGGCATATCCGCTTTGATCACTTTTTATTAAGGGTTTTTTTTTAGGCATTTTTAAAAAATACAGCATTTCCCGGGAGTGTTTTTTTTTTTTTTTTTTTACACGGTCACCGGCAGTATAAGACAAATTTTGTTTACTCACAGGTCGATACGATTACAGCGATATCCAATTTGTAAATTTTTTTATGTTTTAATGCTTTTACACAATTAAACACTTTATTCAAAAAGGAAAAAACGTTTTTTCATCGCCATAGTCTGAGAGCCCCAAACTTTTTTTTTTTCGTGTATGGGAGCTGTGGGGGGGCTTGTTTTTGCGGGAAGAGTTCGTTTTTATTGGTTAATTTTTTGGGGGGACAAGAATTTTTGATCGTTTTAAAAACCGTTTTTTGGAAGGCAGGGAAGAAAAAAATGCAATCCCGTTTTGTTTTTTATTTTTATTTTTAAATTTGGCTCACGGGCAGTATCCATGCCATTAGCTTTACTCTCTGGTCGAACGATTTGGCGATCCCTACTTATTTTTTTTTAAATTTTGAAACACTTTAAAAAAAAAAAAAAAAGTTTTTTATTGTGTTAAAAAAAGCACGGCTTTTTAGGCATAAATTTTATTTTTCCAATCAGAGACTGAATTTTTTTTTGGGGGTGAACTAAGTTTTTTAATTGGACAACTTTTGGGGTCTATATGAATTTTTGATCGCTTTTATTCAATTTTATGGTGCAAATGTCAAAAAACCAATTCGTGACTGGGTTTTTTTGTTTTTTTTTTTATGGCGTTCACCGAGGGTTTAATTAAAATGACAGATTTATTTTTGGTGGGTCGTTTCCCAGGGCGAACCAAATAGGGTACTTTTTTATTTTTGATCTTTTTTTTGGGGGATTGGGGTTTGTAAAGGGAAAAAGGGCGGTTGTTGTTTTTATTTTTTTTTTTGTGTTTGTGTTTTTTCTTTTTTTTCCCTTTTACATTTTTTCTTTTTATTTTTTTTTTTTCCTTTTTTTCACTTTATCTTTTTAAAAACAATCACAGAGCGGGGAATGCAGCCCCCTCACATACCAGACTTGTACGGTTCCCAAAAGCCGTCACCCCCGCCCACAATGCATTGCGGGCAATTTACATCCAAAACCCCGGGGTGCCGCCACCGAGGGGCTCCGAGGGGAACGGGGGCCGCACTACGGACGGCTGCGGTAATGAAGCGGTAATCACCCCCGGGGCCCGGGGCCCACTCCGGCCGGGGGGGATCGCTGCGGGCGCGGTAATTTACCGCTGGTCCCATTTTTCGATCGGGGGCGTGGCTCACCCCGCAAGCCCGCGCGATGCCAGGGCGTATGGATTCCATTTGCGGGAAGTCACTTTCCCCCGGGCTATCCATCGCCTAGTCGGGAAGGGGTTAAGCGCCCGAAAAAACCCACGGCAGGGCCGACCCTTTTAAGAGTCACCAAAAGTACTCATGGGTTTAACCTCGATCAAACGCTTTTTTTCCTGATCCCGTGCAGCAAATACCCTCCCCGTGGCCCGCCCTACCCTGCTTACACTGCCTCACGGAACTCCAAGTACGGCCACTTAAGGTTTTCTCCGGCCTGGAACAGAGGCTCGTGCTGGACCCCCGAGGAGGAGTCGGGGCGCGACTAGCACACAGCTGTTGAAAAGGACTTTTTGCCCATTAAACCTTACGGTCCGTATTGAGAAGATCTATGGGTCCTCAATTCTCAAGTAGGGACGGATCTTTCACCTTTGACAGAAGGATCACTGCAGACTGCCGCTCATTGACCGGGAAAGTGTACGAGTAGAGCGGCAATGTTATACACAACTGGTCAAGAGGGGAGCCAAGATCTCCTTAACTGTGGCCTGTTAGAATCAGATGTTATGACCATACTGGACCTGAGCGTTTATTGGACTAAGTCCGTCATTCGCCCGTTCATTCTTGACAGTGTTATCTTCTGCAAACATCATGAGAGGGTCTACCTGGTTCAGGAATGGCTCTCGGCCAGGAAACCCGATATCTCATCGGTCGAGTTCCTTCTCCCCTAAGAGGCACGAGTAGTATGCTTCTGTCGACCCCAGGATCCGCTGATCAAGAAAAAGTTTCAGTGATCTCTGTACTATCTATTCAGGCCAATACAGCTTGAAAACTACCTTCGCCCTTTCTGCAATTGTAGGGGTCGGGGGGGAGCGGGGGTACATGCCGAAATCCTCTCAGAACTAAAGACGAGTGTCTATCGTAATGGCACATCCTCAGGAGGAGCTTTTCACTCTGGAGATGTCCTCGCGGCATCCCCATCCGTAGACAAGCTGCTCGAGTTTCCTCATTCAGGCCTTGTACAGGCTCGGTAACTGCCTCACAGTGTATGAGCATTGAGAGCTGAATAAGCACTTCGCTTCTCTTTTCTTAAACATCTCCCACCACTCGGTCTTTACTGTCGCATGAGACCTATTAAAGGTTACCTGGCTCTGCAGAAATATCTCAAAGGATTGTCTTATCATCTGCTTCCTCCAGGAGAGACGGAATTTCAGCTCCAGTATCACTGACCTTATGTGGGTTCTGAAACATTCAAAGAAAAAGAAATTAAACAGTTGGTAGAGAATTCACTTCCGTACGGACACGCGGTGACGTGAAAGGGGTTCTCCTCACTTCAAAAAAATCCAATCTTTCGGGAACCTACATCTACCACCTAAAAAAAGGGTTTAACCGGGGTGACCCTGGGGAAGCTCCTGATGTGGAGGTAACCAGGCGAGCATCTGAGGCATGCTATTGAGAGCGACACTATCACTAGCACCAGGCGATCTCTGGAGCCTCCCCTATCTGAAGGCTTGTGATGGTGTTAAATTCACCCAAAGATCACCTGACAGCTAGTAAAAACGAAAAGGGCGGGCTTCACCTTATCATGAACAGGCTCTTTTGCGCTCCCACATTGGTCTGGGGAGCATAGATATTAATGAGGCGTTAGCCTCTGACCGCCATGTCGGGCGTCGATAATACCAAGCACCTCCCCATCTATAACTCAAAACCCGTCTGCTTTTGACCGGTGCGGTAAAAAGGACCGCCACTCCGGAAATAAGAGGATCGGCTTCGAGGACCAGAATCGATGACCGAAGCGCCACTCCTCCGGGCATTCGTTACACTGCGATGGTATTCAGCCTAGTGTTCATGCAAAAATAAATTGTCGGCTTCAACAGCAGGCCGAAAAAATCAAAACGACGTGTTTCGTGACGCATTTCGATCTGATGGCTGGCTACGTTTTAATGGCGGCAGGCTTCAAGGATAGAGGGCGTCGCATACTTGGTGATGGAGTTAGAGAGCCCCTGTGGCTAACAAACCTAACAAATAGCAAAGAAACCCCCACAGAAAAAAATAGATAATAAATAGAATGCATCTTGATAATGCAAGAAAAACCCACCAATAACAACTAAATGGTGGAAAAAAACATGGAAAAAGGACCCCCGTTTCCATTTTAGCGGCATTTATCTTTATGCCTTCCCTACCTTTTTGGAACCATATTGCGTATCTCCCTTTGTTTACTTCCTGCCCTTTTACTTCCGGAGGGACCTGATGCGGTGGGGTCCGGTAGGTAAGGGCTATTTTTGATTTCTTTTGAGGGACCAGGGTCTTATACTTCTCGCCTCTCCCTCTGACCCCGTCGTGCCCCTCCTGTCTGGTTTGGGCTCTTAAGGCTGAAGTGGAGTCCATCGCTTCACCATCATCACCGGCGGGTACCAGGCCAGCACTTCCCTGAGGATACCTTGTCCCCCGTGGGATGGGGAGCTCGGCTCCCCACGGATGCCCCACCTCCGCGCCCGGTTGTCCGCACTTCGAACCCTCGCCTGAGGTGGGGATCTCACCTCAGTGCGGCCGATGTTTTTTTTGAAAGGAACCACCAGAGGGGAGGAAGGGATTTGCCGCCTTAGGTACTGGCCGGGAGCTCAGTGAAGGGGTTTAGGAGTTCCCCTTCCCTTCGCCTCCTGCTGCCTTGCTCTTCTTTTTTCTTCTTTTTGCCCTCCCCCACATGGCTCACCGGATATCATCGTCACGGGAGTCTTTAGGGGAGAAGGGCACCTCACGCTCTAGCCGTCCTCCTCCTCGCTCAGCTCGCATCTCAGCTGGTGGTAGCAGCATCGATGGTCCGGGCCGGACCTGAGGAGGGGACCAGGGGTTACCCACAGCTCCCCTTACTCTCGCCTACGCCTCTCCAGCGGCGGCTGCCTGGAAGGGCCCAACGTGTCACTTTCATGACCCCCGCCCCTTTCCTCCAGCTAGTACCTCACCCGCTGACACCACCTCCTCAGCCGGGGCGGAAAATGCGTGGCAAATGACTCTGCGGACACGGTCTGAAAGGGTGCCCCAGGGGTCCCCACAATGTGGCAGACGAATCAGGACACAGGTGGTGCAGATGCCCTCTGCGCCGCACAAGGCCACAGTTCATGCCGGGCTGCAGTCTGCGCTAAAGTGACCCGGGCTTCCAATTTGTGGCTACAAGTTCGGCTGCCCCTGTAGAAGACCTGGATCCGGTCTCTCCGAAGGAAAGGCGGCACGATGGTATGTGCGCAACCGTGCCGTCTTGGCGCTTCAGCTTATGTAATAACGACCCAAGCACAGCTGACCAGATACCAAACTCATCAAGATTTTTTTCGGGGGACTCCCATGACCTACGCCCCAAAAGCGCCTCAGCACAGGTCATGATGTCGATAACTAGAGAGTGACTCATTAATGGTGATAAACGGTCCACCCTCTTCACTCACTCTGGCGAGATATTGGTCGCAACAGAGAAGTGGGGACCATTCTGGTCGGAGTTTGGCCAGTCTTTGTTCGACCAGAAGAGTCAAGCACCTCGGCGAAACAAAAAATAATAAAAATAAAGGGGGCTGACCATCAAAACAACGTTGAGCCGTAGAGGGTGGATCAGCGCAAAGATGTCTTTGCTATGAACTGCTGCCTAGAAGCACAGCTCCACAACACGGATCTTGGAGGCATGAGTCAGTGCCCTCCCAGACTGTAGCCGACCACGTTCCTACGGCCACTGTCTGGCCACCTGTGGGAAGCGCCCAGTCGGGAAAATCCCCTGTTTAAGGGTTCCTCTCGGAAGGCCCACAATCCGAATCTTTGATCCAGAAAGAAGAGTCCCTTCATTTCCCCTATATTTGGGCCGTCCTCTCGCCCCTTCCTTCAGGGCGTCCAAGACGAGCCGTTGCAAATGTTTCGCGACGTCCCCAGCTACCGCGGTAGAGTGGGTGAAGGCCAGCCCCTTAGCACGCTAGCGTAGCTACGCCTACCTCTGAGGAGTCTAGCTCCATGAGGGGGCGGGGTCTCACCCGATGGACTCCTCCGTCTGCAGCCAGGGCTGCTCTATTGGGACTAATTTCAGGATGTGTTTTTATCCTTTACAACAGGCATTCCCATACCATTTCTGTATTTACCTTCTCTTTTGTTTTTTTCCTCAACTTACCATGGACCAGCTGTATCCATGGCGACCATTCAGCCTCATTGGGAGGCAGAACTTCCGCCCGTCCTCCGCATCCATGGCCACCATGGATACCCTGATACACTCCATACTTTCTCTTTGGCCTGGTGCGCCACCAATAGTTTTGAGGCTTTGTTTGGTCTTGCAATATTGGAGGATTCCCCATCGATGCACCGTGCCATTCTGCCACACGGAGGGGGTTCTCCTTCGCGATTTTAAGGGACTCCACCCTGTCAGGGACGCCCCTCTGGGATATCCTTGGGACTGCCCCACCTTCCTGTGGCTGCTCCAACTTAGCTGCTTTTAAATAAGCACTGGCGGTTTGGGAGGGTACACAGCCTTTCTCTCCCATTTCCCCCGTAACCCCAGAGCCCTCGATTCACAGAGCTGGGGCCTGCGGTGGAGAGGGGTTCTGGGGCGGCTTTGCAGCCACCCCAGCTTCCCATTACATGCACGAGGGCCAGTCTAGTCCCGGGGACCCACTCACCGATTTTGATTTTTCTTTTCGCTTCTTCTGGTTCTTGCTGTTGTTGCTACTGTATTCCTATCTTCCTCGAAAATTCTCATTCCCCAATATACTAGGCCGGCCATCCGCCACAGGGGATTTCCTTATAGCTGGATTTCACGTGAGGCGGCCATGTCATCAAGAATTGTGGGCTCCTCCCTCTTCATCCTCTGATAGGGGGCAGGTGTGCATTTTGAGCTGGCAGCAACTGAGCACAATGATTGACAACGGTCATGATGGCATTTCCACATGCTTTGTACGTTGACTAGCCGTGGTCACAGGAAAGATGGTGAACCAGCAGCTAGTATTTCCCCTAATTCTTCCGGCGATACCCAATCCCCTGAATGAATAACGGGGCGTGCCTCTCTCCCGGGGATTCTGCTCCGAACCCCCATTCCCTATGCTGTACCATCTTTGATAGGTCCACTGTTCACGCCCCGGGAGCGGCCACACCTCTTTTTGGCTCAGTACCTGATTTTTCTCTTGCTAGGCGTTAACGTTCTTGCTGGCTCCGTCACTCCCGAGGAGGCGCCGCCCAGCGCTGCCGGCTCTCGGGCACTCCTATATGCCCTTCTCCAATATGGCGCTGTCTCCGGCCGTCGTCATAACGGGGGGGGGTTCCCGACGCACTTCCAGTTTCCGGACATTACTTCCGGGTTTGGCGTCCGCCGATCGTATCGGACGCGTCAAGAGGCAGGATCAACCGGCGCGGCTGGGCGGGACCGCCCACCCTCAGGGTAACGCTCTGCTACTGGCTCCTGACTAGCAGACCCCAACCACGTTGGCTCGCTCCTCCTTCTACTGGCGTCCCCGGGAGCCTTGTGGTTGCGGAGCAGCTCCCGCTGCTGCCGCCTTGCATCTCTCGGAAACGCTGGTCGTTGCTGTGAGAATTCCTTGGACTTGGAATGGGTCCTGCCCCATTCAATATGTCCGGTGCTCTTCCCTCTAGGCACTGCCAGGTCCTCATTTAAGGTTGTTGATAAACGGCCGTAAGCGGCCTCCCTTCTTGGGCGGCTTGCGAGGTGGTACGGCGGTAACGGGCCTCACGAAAGGTCTCTCTTAACCATCCTCAGATAACGTATGACCCCAGCCCTTCAAATTCTCTGAAAACGGAGGTTAGCGGGCCGCCAGAGCTTCTGCTCCTTAAACTTGCCTGAGGTGTCCCCATGGTCCTACAACCCTCGGCCTGGTAATTCTCCCTGTAGTCTCCTGCGGCTCATCACCGACAGCATCTGTCGCGGCACGCATGTCCCCCGCATCGATACGGGGATATTGCTGTCGGGGAACTGGGGCTGCAGCGGGACCGCGGGCAATGTGGGTAACGGTATTAGCCCCGCCCCGCGACACGGAGCAGGGAGCTGGGGTTCAGGCGGGATGCTCCTATTGCCTCCTGCTTTCGCGCCCTTCCTGGGGGCTGCCACCCCTGGAAGCAGGTGGTCCCCGGGGGCTTACACTCCCAGATCGGAACAGGAGGTCTCTATGGAACAGGAACTGTCCAGAAAAAAAAAAAAAAAAGTTTGCACAAAACACTGTCAAATAAAGATCCAATAAAAGCTCCTGCCATCACCCACATCTGTTATGCACAGTATGAGCAGTATGTGCTCAGAGGAAGGCAAGCCCTCCTCTTGCCTGGGACTAACCCTGGACCCACAGGGGGCTGCCACCCCTGGGAAGACGATGGAAAAAAGGGGGGGGTACTCATAAGATCGTCTAAGTTCCAGCCATCAAAGGCTATAGTCCCAAGGCAGGAAAATTACGATTCACAGGCAGTGTGTTACGCTCACCTGGCTCCCACATCAGCACTGCTTGTCACTACAGCTTCTCCCACACCAAAAACTTACACTGGGGTGGCAGCTAGCACCAGACTTGCCATGATGGTTTCTTGGAGTCACACACAGCAGAGAACCAACGCATTAATTAAACCCCTCTGCATGTAAATTGCGCACAAAGAATTTGATGCAGCCAATAATGAAGTGGTATTTGAATTGTAAAAACTGCTGTTTTTTAAATGATAACAACAGGGAACTGTTAGACCCCCATTTGGATATTCATTTGGCTTATAGTGAGCGTTATCATTAAAATGTATATGGCAGTGCATTGGGACGCAACTGCGACTTCGATCCAATTCCCAAAAAAATCAGAAATAGACCATTAAGAGAAGAGTCGTCTCTGAGACAAGCTGAGACACCCCACAAAAAATCGTGTACTAAAAATCATTTCTTCAGTTATGAGATATCACAATCAGCCAGCGCAGTACCTTCCCTGATCAGCACAGTGAGGGGTTGTGAGCCTCCAGCATCGGCGCAAGAGACTTATTATAGTGGAACGTCACAGAATCCGCCGGTCTCTGATTGGCTTCCATTCTGCAACGGGTCATGCAGGCTTGCCCTTCTTCCTCCCAGAGTGCTTTGCTCCATGTATACGCCATGTGTCGCAGCCATTTTATCAATCAAAAGCACACTGCGTTCCAACCGAAGTACCCCAATAACTTCGACTTCGTCTGAAACCGAAGTTTTCCTGAAAATTCTAATACGAATTCCTCCTTCGTTTGAATCAATTCGCCCATTCTACAAATTAGATCAAGAGAGAAATGCATACGTTAGGTAATGTAACTGCCAGGTAGTAAGGGTTAATAGTACATCTTCTGCTTACAACATTTGGATTTTGAACTCTTTTTCTCTACCACCACTCCTGTAATGTTGGGGATAATCTAACGCGTGCTGCCAAAAGGGCTCAATGGACAGGGGCAAATAGGAGTGGGGAAGAGGACATCCCTGTCTAGTACCAGTAGGAAATAGATATTTTTAGGGACATTAGCATGGGGCATCCGTAATAGCAGTTGGCTGGGAGTAGATCCCCAGAGCGCGGGCAACAAAAGGGCCCTCGATCCCAAACGCTCTGGAGCGTATGAAAATCATAAACGGACCAATTAAGACAGGTCGATGCTTTTTCAGCAATAAAGGCTTAAAAGGGAGCATGGAGTCCTTCCTTCTGTTTACAATGTCGATGAGATCAATGGCCCTTCTGGTGTTATCCCCCCCTTTTCGGCAAGGAACAAAGCCGACCTGATCTTTGTTAACCAAACTCGGCAAATGAAGGGACAGTCTATTAGCCAAGATTTTAGTGTGAAATTTTCATATTGCGTTTAAATATTGCTGTTGGGTCAGTAACTACCACACTCCAGGGGATCCCCACCCGGTTTGGGTATCAATGTAATATAGGAATTTAGCAATGTTTCCGGAACGGGAGATCCCTGCAGAAAGGAATTATATAAAGCTATCATCGTTCGGGGCGTAAGTATTGGGGCTGGAAAATTATTGGTAATAGTTTTATTAAATAAGTGAGTCCTTCCGGACCTGGTGCTTTGCCTGATGGGAGGTGCTTAATGGTATCCAAAATTTCCTTCGCTGTAATAGCAGCATTTAGTGAGTTCAAAGCTTTTGCAGAGAAGCCCTTGGAGTGTTGGCACGGCATTCAAAAATTAGTGTAGTAAGTACTCTATCTCGCTCCACAAACTGTCCGGGGTAAGGTGTCGGGATGTTGTAGAGAATGCACAAAAAAAGGAGTGAGATTTTGTCCGCAATCAGATTGGGGGGATCATAAATTGGTTACTCCTCTATTTATTTCGCAAGACATTTGTGGAGTGACGGCTCGCATTCAGTTTCATCCCGCCACATCTTATGTGCCTGGAGTGTTTGTGCTTTATTGGCTCTTTCATAATATTTATGTTTTGTAAATACCAACATTTTCTCAGCTCTATGCAATGCCAGATTCCTCAAGCTAGCTCTTAGAGAAACTATTCTCCTCAAAACATATTTACTGGGATTTGACGCTAGCCTATCTTCCATTTGTTTAAGCGCTGCTAAATATTCCCTCCATTTGGCCTGTCTATCTCTCTCGTCGAGTGTCCACACAGGGCTATGCTCTGTTCCCGGTACTCGGCCCTTATGGGCTTCCCAAGATTGTGGGAGAGAATCCGATCCTGTCTTAACCTCAAAATAGTCTACAAGATGTTTTCTCAATTCCTCCCTATGTACTGGATTTTTTAACAGAGATTCATTAAGTCTCCAATGACACACCCGGGTCGCTGAGTTCGAATTTTTAAGAGACAGACTGACTGGAGCGTGATCTGACCATGTTATAGTTCCTACCTCCGCAGTTTCCATCATTCTAAGAGCCAGAACATTTCCAAAGAAATAATCAAGTCTGGAATGAGACTGATGTGGGTAAGAGAAGAGAGTATAAGCCCTTTCTGAGGGAAGTGCTATCCTCCAGAGATCAAACAGTCTAAATCTACGAATGAGTTGTCTGAATCCTTTGGACTGATTCGACTGGTTCGCGGAACGGGGAGGGCCTTTCATCCACAATTTATCGTAAATTTCTGAAAAAATTAAATTAAAATCACCCCCTACTATCACAGCTGAGGGAGGGTAGTGGGATAGTTTGTTTAACAGTCTCTTTAGATATGTCAATTGACATACTTTGGGGGCATAACCATTACATAATAAAATAGGGGAACCTCCCATTGTGCCCTCCAAAATCACATAACGGCCACCTGGATCTGCGAAAGAATTTGATATCAAAATAGGGCATGTTTTAGAAAGTAATATTGCCACTCCTGCCTTTTTTTGTCTTGGGATGCCACATAGCTAACTGGGTACAACTGCTTTAAGAAGTTAAAACTTCCAGTCTTATTAAAATGCATCTAATACATAAATCAGTGGCACACTAAAGACTAAGTAAAACCTCAAGTTATATAGGAATATAGGAAATGCTTTACAGCTAAGGAAAATATGAAAAACCTGGGACTCTTAGTTTACAGTATTTGATCGAAGATGTATTAAAGCTCACCTCCCAACACGTCAAGGGGTTCCCAGAGCAGGTGAGTCCCTACACTAAAACATGTTACCTTACTAGGAGTCCATTCAGACTGCCACTTCCCCAGGAGTGATAGGAACCTGCAATTGAGTTAACCTGCACATATTTAAATGAGGTGGTTGAGTGCAGTAATTTGATCAAATACTGTAACTAAGTAGTCCACATGGTTTTTTTCATATATTTTACTTAGCTGTTATAGCATTTAAACATCTTTTATTACCTATTATTTAAGTTGAGGTTTTACTTATTTTCTTTAGTTGTGCCTCCCCCTGATTTAAATGTATTAATTGATTTTTTTGTCATTGAGCCCTTGTCATTTTTGGGGGCACCTAAATTGACCTTTAACCGTTTTCAAAGTATTTCATATATAAAAGATTTTTGACCAACACTAGCCTTTTTATTTATCTATTTTGTTATTTTCTATTTGGGTTTGAGATGGGGCCCCCTTTAATTTTTCATTGAGCTTTTGTTTGCCACTCAACCACCTCATTTAAATATGTGCAGGTTAACTCAATTGCAGGTTCCTATCACTCCTGGGGAAGTGGCAGTCTGAATGGACTCCTAGTAAGGTAACATGTTTTAGTGTAGGGACTCACCTGCTCTGGGAACCCCTTGACGTGTTGGGAGGTGAGCTTAATACAATCTTCGATCAAATACTGTAAACTAAGAGTCCCAGGTTTTTCATATTTTCCTTAGCTGTAAGCATTTCCTATATTCCTATATAACTTGAGGTTTTACTTAGTCTTTAGTGTGCCATGATTTATGTATTAGATGTATGTCATTGCCTTTCAGTGTGCACCTATGCTTACGTTTTCAAAGTATATATTAGATGTGCACAGCCTTTTACATTTTGTAGTCTATTTGGGAGATGGCAATCTCATTGGCTTGCTGCACTCAACCACCTCATTTAAATATGTGCAGGTTAACTCAATTGCAGGTTCCTATCACTCCTGGGGAAGTGGCAGTCTGAATGGACTCCTAGTAAGGTAACATGTTTTAGTGTAGGGACTCACCTGCTCTGGGAACCCCTTGACGTGTTGGGGGTGAGCTTAATACAATCTTTGATCAAAAACTGTAAACTAAGAGTCCCAGGTTTTTCATATTTTCCTTAGCTGTAAAGCATTTCCTATATTCCTATATAACTTGAGGTTATATTAAAATGCTTCTCTTTGATAAATACCAAGTCAGGTCTATAAGCTTTTAGGTCAGCATACAAAAGTTTTCTTTTTAAGTTGGAATTCAAACCCTTTACATTTAAAGAGTATAACTTAACCATTATGGTCCTCTTGGAAGCTATCCATGACTATTTTCCACAGAGGTTCTAGTGTTGACATAAGACATATAGGAGAGACAAAAGGAGAGGGAACGGGAATCACAGGACAGACAAACAAACCACAAAACAGATAAACTTGTACTTGTACATCAAGGCTTCTCATGCCTTGAGGAGGCATTCAACTCCTTAAAAACCAGAAGCTCAGTAACGTCAATAGTGCCTTCCGTCTAGAGACCGGAAAGTAGACTCTACAATTAGGGAGAGATCACCTCAGGGGAGCGCAATGCCCAACGAGTCAAGTATTGAGCCGCAAATCTCAATAGTCCCGGGGGATCTCGCTGCATCAAGGTGTAGAAGTAGAATTTAGAGATACTGAAGTATCTATGGAATCTGGTTTAATAAGGAGTAAGTAAAATATTTCTCCAAATCCCGTAGAATAATACAACACATGTGAGAGGGGCAATCCTCTTAAAGTATAAAATTAACCTTCATTAGACAAACTAGCACAGAAATATCTTAATTCCAACCTACCTATCAGGCTAGGAAACCCTCCAATGGGGGGAAACAGGCTATTAAATCTAAACACTAGCAATACATTAAACATTATTGCATCGTTTTGTGAGAGTCATTCCCGAGAGCGTGAGGCATCCGCCATCTATCACCCTTAGCACACCACCTCGCCCCAGAAACAAAAATCACAAAAATCCCTTCTTCTATAGGCAACAAAAGACAATAATTCCTACAGAAGGGGATCAACAAGAAGCAGTAAAATAACTTTTCCTTTCAAAATTTTTAGGCATCAAGTAGCAGGAGAAGAGGCATATCTATTCCCCAATCTCCCAGATTTCGGCGGGGCAGATCTCTTCCGCTTGGGCTGTGCCTTCTGCCATTCTGGAGTAATTGCAGGGGGAGGATCTCCCAGCTCCCAGTCCGAGAGCTCCGGTGGCAGGAACTCCAGAGTAGAGCAAAAAAGTGGAAGGTCTTCAAAAGTGCGCAGTGTAGCAGAACGTCCATTTCTGGTGGCAATTAACGCAAAGGGGAAGCGTGTTATAGAGTGTTCTTTTAGAATTTCAAGCAGGGGTTTGAGGTGACGACATTTCTGAAGGGTTATCCAGGAAAGATCAGGAAAAATCTGGATCGCAGTCCCCTGGTATTGAAGGGATCCTCGGGTTCTAGCCGCGGTCAGAATTTGCTCTTTGATCTGGAACTCGTGTACGCAGCATATTATATCTTGTGGGCGCGAGGGGGGACCCTTGGGTTTGAGGGTCCTATGGGCTCTGTCCATCTTGATAGTGCCAGGGTTTAAGTCCCCCAGGATAGACTGGAAGATTCGATCAAGAATTTGGAACACATCCTCCTCCCCTTTGGCCTCCGGGACTCCCCTAACCCTCAAATTGTTCCGTCTTCCTCTGTTGTCTAGGTCTTCTACTTGCCGGTTAGTCTCCCGAAGGAGTTTGGCTTAGGTGTTCACCGTTGATTGTAAAGTGGAGACATACTGCCGGGTGTCGTCATGGGCGGTTTCAATAGACTCTACTCTCTCTGCCATGTGTCTTAGGTCCGCTCTAACCGATGCAAACTCCGCCTTGAAGGTTTCCTTAACATCTAGCATAAGATCCTTGAGGTCTTTAAGATCCTTTCTGGTAGGAAGATCATTGAGGCGAGACTGCCAACCCGGGGTAGAACACAGATGGGAACTCGCCGGGACCATTTCCCCATCCAGCAACTCTGGGGATGGGCTTCGGCTCTGTAATGATATGGTGTCGTCCGCCATTTCAGATAGACCTGTTTCCGGGACAAGCAAGGGCCTTTTGGGGCTGAGAGCAGGCCAAGTCTTGGCTAACTGCAAGTTCTCTTCTTTTTGTTGTTTCTTAGAGGACATGCTACTTAAGGTTGCGCAAGGGAGAACAGTAGTGTCCCAGAAAGATGTTATGGCAGACTCAGCGGTTTCTAAGACACAGGTACCCAGCAGTGCAATGTGATTGGGTTGCTCAGGGTCCCTTGAAGAAAATATGTCCCCCTGTTGGGCTACAGGAGTGTCAGTGTCCTGGTGGATCCCTTCTTGTGGGCCGCAAATTAACAGTTTGCTGCTGGAATATGAGGTAATGCCCCTATTTATGCCTGTGATGGCCTTTGAAGTAGCCCGCAATGTGGTCTGCGGCTGCCTTTGGCCCTGGGTCCAATCCCTAGATAGTGTGGGGTGAGAGTCCCTGGTAAGGGTAGTGTCTATGGGATCCAAAGGACTCGGGGCCCAACAGGGAGCTTGGGGGCCTCGATCGGTACCTGACTCCGCTTGTCTCGCCGCCGGTAATGCTCCGCAGCGCTGCCGATACCCACTCCGGCAGTAAGCTCCTCCTGCCTGTCGGAACTTCCTCCGCTCACCGCTCTGATGCTTGCGTCTCTCGCCGGGACCTTGCGACTGGAGCTCAGGGTTCACCACCCCTGCAGTGGATGATGCAGTGGATGGTGACGGACTCGTGAGTACCCGTCCATCTCGCAGGTGATCGCCGCTCTCTGCCGTTGCCGCTGCCACTTCCGGGTCAGGCCGCGGTTCTCTCGGACTAGGCCGCAGCTCCCACGATGTCCCGGAGCGTGGCGCAAAGAACGCCAAGATCGAAGTCTGAGTCCTGGGTCTGCTCCCCCGTGCTTCTGGGGTAGGTGGCTGCTTTTTCTGGTGCAGCTGTGCCATGATGTCTCTTTATTGCCCCCCTATGCTGCAGCGATCCTCCAGAGCTCCAAGCTTATGCGGCCATCTTGGTCTGCGTCCAGGCCACGCCGAGCAGCCAAAAATTAACTGGTATTTGGAGTGAAAAAACGCTGTTTCTTTAACTGAATACAACAGCAACAACAGCTTAATAACCTTGGATATTGATGTGCTCCAGAACTGAGCAGATTTGCATTAAAATGTTATGCAGCTGAATTGGACGCACACTGGACTTCAATTCCAATACCCCACAAAATCAAAATTAGAACGTTAAGAGAAGCAGTCTCTGAGAAAAGCTGTGACACCCCCAAAAAAATCGCTGTATAAAAGGTCTTTCTTTTGTGTGAGATCTCTAATACTGGAGCTGCAGCAGCTACAACACGGCACAGAGAGGGGCATGTGAACTGCCAGCGTTGCGTCCGTCCCGCCGGTCTCTGATTGGCTTCATCTCTACACATGTCATTTAGGCTACTCCTTTCTTCCTCCCAGAGTTCTTTGTCCCATGTAACACCATGTGTTTGCAGTCATTTTATCAATTAAAAACACGCTTCATTCCCGCGAATCACCCCAAACTTCGATTTCGTTCAGAATCGAAGTTTTCCTTAAATTCTAAACGAATTCCATTTCGTTAGAATCGATTCGCCCATCTCTAGTTGAAGCACTTAAAAAAAAAGGGTTTTTATTGTGTAACACAAAATTTATGCATCGCTTTTTTCTGATAGCCATAACTAGAGATGGGCGAATCTAATCTAACAAAGTGGAATTCGTTCGAATTTCAGGAAAACATCGGTTCTGCACGAAGCCGAAGTTCATGGTACTTCGCGGGAACAAATCGTCTTTTTTTTCTAAAAAGGCTGTAAGTACATGGCGTGACATGGGGCAGAGAACTCTGAGAGGAAGAAAGGAACACCCTCAATGACATGTGCAGACATGAAGCCAATCAGCGTCACAGCCCTGTAAATACGGACGTCATCTTAAATTTTCACACTTCTCACTGTGACTCCTGTCAATAAGCATCTGGCTGCTGCACTATATTGCACTCTTTATAAAACAAACTCATTTTTTCAGCTACTGGGGTGAAAGACCTTCACAAGTGTGTGTCATATACACACTTGTTACTCAACCGGCATTATTATTTTGTTTTAGTTTGTGGGGTATCCTCCCTAAAGTCCAGGGTGGGTGTACATCTGCCCCATATATGCCTAAATTCCAACTGGTTTTTCTGTAGGGTATTTCATACAATATGATATGCAGTAGATGATACAGCGGTGCCATATAATAAAAAGTCCTTTATTGGGAATTTCTTAAAAACAAAGTAACCCAAAAATAGCACAGCAAATAACCCTCACAAAAAACACCAACGCGTTTCAGGTGGCGAACCACCCTTAATCATGGCATACAGTTCAATCTCTACTATACCTGTATATATACTACAATAAAAGATGTGAAAACACTCTCACCTGTTTGCAGCTTTCTCCTCCTTCCGATCACAGAGACACTAACTTCTGGGGCGCCACCGGAAACACGTGGGTGCCCGCATGTGGCAACATACCCACTGATTATACGGCGTCTCCAGGAAGTGACAGTGCTGTCACCACGGTAACAGACACATCATCCTAAACAACTATCGGAGAAAGAACGGCGCCCGCAATACAGCACGGCGCCGCACTAAATCCAACTGTAGAACTGAGGGAAGGAGAACAGATGAGAACAAGGTGAAAAGCACAAGCAAATATAAATCTCCTAAAACTCTTATATGCAAGGAACATATGAATTGAGGAATATTACATTTCTGCATACCACTAGCGGCTACTTGTATATATCAAAATGTAAGTTGCACCATAATAAAATATTATATTATGTGATGGAAAATGCACAAACTTAGCCCTTATGCAGATATATAGGAAACCGAACATATAAAATACACAAAAAAAAATAAAAAATGGCAAAACATCCCAAAATACATGAGATATATATAGACTAACATAATGGACCCTGATGGTCTAATAATGAAACATTAATTCCCTCTTGAGATTTAATCCCATAGGGGCCACGGTCTCCAATACAAAGATCCAATATGCCTCTTTGTCATGTAGCATATGATTCAGATCACCCCCACGTGTAGACCTGGTTACCGTGTCTATACCCATAATTTTTAATTTGCTGTAATTGCCTGCATGTACATCTCTGAAATGATTCAAGAGATGAGACCTATTACGTACAGAAGTGTTGGTGATGTCATTGAGATGTTCAAGAATGCGGGTTTTTAATCTCCTTGTGGTACTACCTACATAATGGAGGTTACATTCAGTACAGGTGGCGAGGTATACAACGTGGTGTGAGTTGCAGTTTATGTAATTTCGAATAGAAAAACTTTAGTTTGTTGACTGTTACAAAAAATCTTACCGGAATTAACAAAACCACAGACCCTACAGGGACTAGAACCATATCTATAAAAATCTCTCTATTTTATCCAGGTCTCCTTAGATTTCTTAGAGGTGACTGCATTGGAAGATAATAGACTACCTAGGGTGCGAGTTCTCGGGGTTACCACCCGGAGACCTGCTGAAAGAATTTCCTCTAGAATGGGGTCTTCCGATAATATGGGTAGATGTTTCTAAAAGATATTTTTAATAGTCTGAAATTGAGTATTATGATCAAGTACTAGTGTGTTATTGTTACTTTCGGGCCTCCCACGTTTTTTGAAATTCTTATGAAAAAGAAGTTGATCTCTGGTTTTATCATGTACAATAGTGGTTACCCGTTGCAGGGTCGAAGAGGGATAACCACTTTTACTCAGCCTCCTACATATGTTATTACATTCCTTTTCAAAATCACTTGATTGGCTGCAATTTCTCATAGCATGGGTCATTTCACCCACAGGTATAGACTTGTGGGTGTGTTTTGGATGATAACTTCGATGGTGCAATATTGTGTTCCCAAATTCACCAATAAGTGTCAGGTCAAGAAATTGAATAGTATCATGACCATTGACCATTTGTACTTGGTGTACAAACAGCAAATTGCAGGGATTATTGTTTAAATCAAGAAGGAAAGTAGATATGGCAGATACATCACCCCTCCACATGAAGAGAAGGTCGTCGATGTACCTGCCATACCAAAACAAAGATGATAAAAACGGATTATCAGTGGTGTAGATGTAGGCGAATTCCCACCAAGCCATGACCAAATTGGCCATGGAAGGCGAAAACTTTGCCCCTATCGACACCCCTTTGACCTGCAAATATGTAGTGGAATCAAAAGAGAAAAAGTTGTGGGTCATGAGAAAATTTGTTACCATGAGAATAAATTCCGACAATTCCTGAGAATAATTACTGAAAGATTTAAGATGAAATTCAAGTACGTGGAGAGCTAAACGATGTGGAATACAGGTGTAAAGGGCTTCCACATCGCAGCTCAACCACACCATATTATGTTCCCACACTACATTCTGTAACTGGCAAAGGACATCACATGTATCTTAAAGATGACTAGGAACCTTAGACACCAATGATTGTAGTAAACTGTCCAGCCATTGGCACAATCTTTCCAAGAGTGAACCAATGCCCGTATATAGGACTATAGGACGCATGGAGGGATCTTCAATATTTTTATGAACTTTGGGCAGCCCATATATAATAGGCATAACTGGATGTTCCACAATAAGGAAATCTTTTTGTTTCTGAGTAAGGGCACCCAACACCAAACCCTGAATTAGAAGCACATTCATTTCTACCTTAAAGACCTGTGTCAGATCCAGAGAAAGTTTACGATATGTCAAAGTGTCTGAGATCACGTAGCGCATAGTGTCACAATACTTGGCCCTGTCCATGACGACCACCGTGCCCCCCTTATTGGCCATTTTCACCACTATCTCAGAATTATCCAGTATTTATTTAAGAGCATTCTGCTCTATTCTAGTGAGATTGGCGAATTTATGGACAGGAGGCACAGTGGCAGCCAACGACCTGAGGTCCCTTTCGATCAATGCCTGAAAGCGGTCCATGCTCTGGGTTCATGAGTTAATGGGGTAAAACTCATGATTAAACATAAAGAAAGAGGAGGATTGCCCGACCGGATCTGAGATGTCAGTGGGTATATCTTGCAACTCCTGTAGCGTCATAATTGATACCTGTTCTTGTGGGGTTGTAACTTTATAATCTAAGCTATCATTAATTTGATCCAAATCTATCTGGGTAACCTCAATATCCCCCTCTTTTTCAATAGACCAAAAATGCCGTCTTAACGTAAAGGATCTTACGAACTTATTGATGTCCTTAAGCGTAGAGAACATATCAAAGTCCATCTGTAAACAAAAATTAAGGCCCAATGAAAGAACTTTTATTTGGGCTGCATCCAATCGAGATGAAGACAAATTTAGAACATCAAAATCTTCTTGTGTATGTAAGTCCTGTGAGGAAATTACTGAGCTTACCGGGTTTTCATTTTGACTTTTTCTGTGTTTCCTTCCTCCCCGTTTCCTCTAGCCCTGTTTTTTGGACCCCGTTTGTTCTTATTTTTTGGTTGTCAGTAATATGATTGTGCTGTGGCACTAGCTGACAAATCATCTGATGACTCCGCATTTACATCTGTATTGGAACCTGAGTCCACTAAGCCAAAACTGACTCTTCGTTGATTCCAAAGAGGAGAAAAGTGCTGGGGCCTCCGTTTCAAAATGGACCTAGGGGTGGAGAAATCGGATCTACACCGTCCCCATTCATATACAACATCCTGTTCGTAGTCACAAAGGTCCCTTTGGAACTTATTTTTCTTGGTTTCATTCAATGAGCTTTCGATTTTTTCAACATTGGCATCTATTTGACGCATGGTGTTATCATATTGTGTGGAGTCCATGAGCGACTTGAGATCCTCTTTAATCTTCTCTATATCAATGGAGGTCTGTGCTAATTTTACCTCCTCATATTTGATGATGAGAGCCATTAATTTTAGTGAGCATGCACTGAGGACTAGTGATGAGCGATTGTGTCAACTATCGTTATTGATTCGATAGTCGATATCGGGAATTATCAAGACGATTTCCGATAGTCGATAATAGATTATCGCCGATGACCATTAAAGTCTATGGAAGAGGAACAACACCTTCATTCTTACACCCAAACAGGGCTGGAGAAGCTGGAATTAACATCCACAACAGTCAAATGGATACGTGCTACATCTTAGGCAACACACTTAGGTTATAAAAGTCACAGAAAAAAAGTCACAGACCATTCACTATCCCTGTCTTGTACCACAGCATGACCCTTAAACATGCATGACCCACAAATTAAAAAGTGCCAGAAGGCAGTATTATTTGAACCATCATTTTACTTGAACTGGACATTTACTATCCATGTCCTGGGCCACAACATGAGCCCCGAACCTGCATGACCCCAGATTAAAAGGTGCCAGAAAAAGGATTCTTTGAACCACCATTTTAGTTGAACTGGACATTGACTATACCTGGCCTGTACCGCAGTATGACCATTAAATCTGTCTGACCCACAGATTAAAAAGTTCCGGAAAAAGGAGTTTTTCAACCACCATTTTAGTTGAACTGGACATCGACTATACCTGTCCTGGGCCACAGCATGACACTTAAAGGGTTTGTCTCACTACAAGGATTGCTTTTTATGTTAAAGATCTTGCAAAAACAAGTCCCTTTGCAATATGTGTCCATTAACATTGTCCTTCCCATTCTGAGATATCCCCTCTTGTATGGGCTGCATCAGCTCCTCAGGTCGCTATAGTTAGAGACCTGTTTACTCTCTCCTGATAGGCTGCCAGCACTGGTCGCTATAGCTACAGACCTGGCTTCTACTGCAGCCTAGTAGAAGCCAGTAAACACGCCCCTGAATTTAAAATGAAACCAAGAAAACAGGACTGAGGTAAGATGAATCGATGTAATGAGACAACCCCTTTAAACCTGTCTGACCCACAAATTAAAAAGAGCCGGAAAAAGAAGTCTTCGAACCACACCATGATCCACGTTTGCAGCCTCACTCACTTTGCTCAGTAATTTCCTTCAACCCACTTGACTGTAGAATGCAGGATTTTCAGACAGGCCTCGTTGACCTACTGGGGACATCTGTTTAGTTTTCTTCACATTCTAATATCATGGTGGAACAATATCACCAGTAGAATGGCAAGTAGCTCTAGTAGCAGCAATATTGGAAAACTAGTTTTTTTTAATATAGTTTATTTCTTATTGAAAAATTCTTCTGATGGTCCATAAGGGCACCTGTGGGGGTTTTTGGGTCATGCTGCAGTACAGGATATGGATAGTCAATATCCATTTCACTAAAATACTGTTTCAAAGACTACTTTCTTCCGGCAATTTTTTATTTGTGGGTCATGCAGGTTTAAGGGTCATGCTGTGGTACAGGACAGGGATAGTCAATGCCCAGTTCAACTAAAATGGTGGTTCAAAGACTCCATTTTCCAGCACTTTTTAATCTGGGGGTCAGACAGGTTTAAGGGTCATGCTGCGGTCAAGGACAGGGTTTGTCAATGTCCAGTTCAACTAAAATGGTGGTTCAAAGACTCCTTTTTCCGGCACTTTTTAAATTGTGGGTCACGCAGATTTAAGGGTCATGCTGCGGTCCAGCACAGGCATCGTCAATTTCCAGTTCAACTAAAATGGTGGTTCAAAGACTCCTTTTTCCAGCACTTTTTAATATGTGGGTCATGCAGATTTAAGGGTCATGCTGTGGTACAGGACAGGGATAGTCAATGTCCAGTTCAACTAAAATGGTGGTTCAAAGACTCCTTTTTCAGGCACTTTTTAATTTGTGGGTCATACAGGTTTAAGGGTCATGCTGCGGTACAGGACAGGGATAAGGAATAGTCTGTGACTTTTTTTCTGTGACTCTTGTTGCCTAATTGTCTTGCTTAAGATGTAGCACATATACAATTTACTGTTGTGGATGCTATTTCCAGCTTCTCCTCACCTGTTTGGGTGTAAGTAGTGTTGAGCGATTATTATCGACAAAGTTGAAATCGGCAAGGTTTTTATGGTGATCGAAATTTTTAGATCATGCGATAATTAAGGCTAAAATCTGTGCATCATCTATTAAGATCGCGCCATTTTCGGCACTTCCTGTAATTTTGGCGGCCAGCAAATCAGATTACAGAATAGAGCAGGGTGAGATGTGTGTGCGACGTCATGACTGGGATGTGTATGGTTGCGATTGGCTGGAAAAATCACATGACCTCGTTTTACATAGAACAGCGTTTCCTGTTCAGCCTCAGTGTCTCTCAGCGTCTCATAGGAGTAGGACGTGCGCTCTGCCTGTGGCCAAACAGCTCAGCGAAATAATTCTATTTCTGCACAGAGAAACCTCTACTATTAGCTGTGATCCTTACAATTTAGTTAGATTAGAGATTGGAAGATTTTATGTAGTTAGGTAGAGAATTTTAAAGGAGCATCTACCGCTGTAAAGTCACCCGCGGGCGAACACAGACAAGCTCTATAAAGAACACTGGATAAAGTTCACCAAGACTTAGTGTAGACATTGCATTGCAATATCTTTATTATTAACAGTTTGCTATTGAAATATTTCCTGGATATTGGGCAGCCTGAACTTAATTAGGATACACATCATTTCTAGTAACTGCAGGTCTCTGTGTTAGGTGCAAAACTCCACTTTTATTATCAGTATACCATTCAGATAGGTGTTCATTTTCAATTTTACCCATTCCACCTTTGTTCATATATCCACCTTGCACTTAAATCCGAAAACAGCAATTTTATAGTCACCACAGGTGAATTGAAAGGTGCGAAAAATACCGTTGTATTATTACGAATAACATAACAGATACGTGTTTTTTGACTTTGGCGCACTACAGCTTTGTTCATGACGCAGCTTGCACGTAAATCTGAAAACAGCAATTTTATAGTCACCATAGGTGAATTGAAACGTGCAAAAAATACCGTGTAATTATACGAAAACATAACAGATACGTGTTTTTTTTACTTTGGGCGCACTACAGCTTTGTTCATTGACGCAGCTTGCACGTAAATCTGAAAACAGCAATTTTATAGTCCAACCACAGGTGAATTGAAAGGTGGCAAAAAATACCCGTGTATTATTAACGAAAACATAACAGATACTAGTCTTATTTACTTTGGCCACAACAAGCTTTGTTCATTGTACTCAGCTTGCCACGGTAAATCATTAAAAACAAGCAGATTCTATAGTCACCACGAGGTGAATTGGAAAGTTGCAAAAAATAACCGTGTGTACTATACGAATACAGTTTCCAGATACGTGTTTTTTTTGACTTGGGGCGCACAACAGCTGTTTTTCATTGACGCACCAGCTTGCACTAAACTTAAAACAGCAATTTTTATATCACCTTAACAGGTGAATTGAAAGTGCAAAAAATACCGTGTGTTTAACAAAACATAACAGATACGTGTTTTTTGACTTTGGCGCACTACAGCTTTGATCATTGACTCAGGTTGCTCGTTAATCTTAAAACATCACTTTTATAGTAAACACAGGTGAATTGAAAGGTGCAAAAAATTCGTGTGTTTTATACAAAACATAACATGATACGTTTGGTTTTTGACTTTGTGGCGTCACTCCAAGCTTTGTCATTGACGCAGCATGCACGTAAATCTGAAAACAGAATTTTATAGTACCACAGTGAATTGAAAGGTGCAAAAAATACCATGGTATATACAAAACATAAACAGTATACGAGTTTTTTTGCACTTTTGCCCGAGTCTCCAGATTGTAGATAGAGACAACTTGCATTAAATTGAATCCATCAATTTTGTTTTGATTATGATGTGATTTGAGAATAGCTGTGAATTTGCCGTCTTTAAAAATAGAACTTCCAAAACTATTCTATACCTTCTCAAATTTTAATATTTCTGAAAATGGATGCGAAATGCAGGTGGTAAGCAGCGAAAGAGTGGGGTAGCACATGGAGGAAGAGGTACGAGAGTAAGGTGCTTCCCTTCCAGTCTGGCAACAACACGCATGCCCAGCGGATCGTCAGCTTCAGGAACCCGACAGGCCTGTCAACGCTGGGTATTCCCGGCCCGTTT
This sequence comes from Phyllomedusa bahiana, assembly GCA_025379985.1. Classification (NCBI taxonomy): domain Eukaryota; kingdom Metazoa; phylum Chordata; class Amphibia; order Anura; family Hylidae; genus Phyllomedusa; species Phyllomedusa bahiana. The sequence goes on from JAODAL010015311.1 coordinate 45,046, forward strand.
GAAATCTCAGTAACGAACAGCGTCGCCAATCAGTTCCTTCGTGTTAATGCAACCAGCATCCAGCAGTCTTACCTACCTCGTCCTCCCAGTCCACGGCACAAATGTTCGTCATCAGCATCATCAGCATCCGTCCAACATGAAGTCAGCCCAAATGGTCAACGTGTCGTGTACCACCACTTGTGATAATCATTGTCGAAGAACTCTTTTTATGACAAAATGTGGTTTGGGGTCAGAAGGCAAGTAAAAAACAAGAGGATGATTTAGTCTGCTCTGACGCCCATTTACTTAATGCCATCAAGGATAGAAGGAAGCCGGTCAATCGGCAAAAATCCCGGGCGTCTGCACGCCTTGCAGGCCCTCATGCTTGTAGCCCTCATCTTCGAAGCAGAAAGTTCAGGACGAACAAGTCACCTGTGTTGATGATGATAGATGATGACGACATTGCGGATCCATCGTGGTCTTTTCCGCAGAATTTGCTTGCGAGCACTTCATCATTTGGACCAGGAAGAAGACGATGTGGGTAGTGTCAGTTACGGGTCCGCCCACAAAAAAGAGGGAGAGAGCGGTCGCAGAAGTCCGCTGATATGATTTCCGCCAGCCACAGTCCAGCGCAGAACCCCGCTCCTTCGCTTATCGCCGTCAAAAAGGTTCGCAGGAGACCTCGTCATAGCCTGGGCCTTCTTTTGAGCAAGCCTCTGATTCACCCTTCGATGCATTGCCTGCCTTTGCAGTAAACGCATTACTAGAGGGCAAGAACCTTAAGTTGGTTAACCACACCAACATGTCTTAAGTCCATGCAGCGACTGCATGATATGAAATGGAGGGAATACTTGGCCAAAAAAAAGGCAGAGACCGACGCGGCCTCCAACCACTGTCACAACTTCTGTCTCTCCGCCTCCCCTCCTCCTCCGCCACGACCAAGCGTTTCCTCACTGCCATCGTCTCCTCAGAGTCATGATCAGGATCAGCCTCCCGCTCAGCCTCCACGCGACACCGCAACGTACCACCAGCACCACATAATACCCATCCTACTCCTTCCTCCTTCACGCCAGTATTGACGACCTGCTCGCCATACAGCGCCAGTTCTAGCACCAGCCTACTGTCCTTCCAGTTTTGGGAACAGAAGAAACACTTTAACCCAACCATCCCAAACCAAAAGCCAGAAATAACGGCATTGCAAGGCTTTTGCCTTGGGAAAGTTGCGCTGTTATCCGTCTGGTGGACACAGATTGGGTTCCGCGACGCTCATGGCCCTTGGCCTCCCCCAATACCAGATGCCGAGGGGGTTTCCACAAAGTGCATTCATTTGCCGAAAAAGCCGTCCCTGCCCTGGCCAATCCGACGTGTCATCGTAAAATTTCAGAGCGCATTGTCCTTCATCTGTGCCTGGAAAAGTCCATCTGACCTACCGACACATGGACTAGTAAATCACGGCCAAGGCCGCTATAATCTCTGTGACAGCTCACTGGTGAGCTGGGTTGGACAATGACTGCAGGGGGTGACGGTGGTCTCTCAGGCTCGGCGCAACGCTCTTCAAAACCGCATGGAGATGGTGCAGGGCTCTTTCCCCGCCAATGGTCCTCTGGTGCATCAGCATGCCCAGAGAAACCAAGCCGTTTTTGAAATTAATCTGTCTTTGGGAGACCCATCCCCACACCGGGTCAGGGACTGTGGACGCTCTCCGCAATGAGACCGAGCGCTGTGCTGTAGACAAGAACCTTTTGCAGGCAAGGTGGTATGACGGGTAACGGGCGAAATCTTGCTGGCCGCCCTTAAGATCGGTAGGCTGGAGCACATCCCTTGCCTGGCACATGTCAGAACCTGGTATCGTCCATAAATTTCTAAAAAGCTACCCGGGTCTGGGCTGCCTCTGAAAAGCTCGAGGGTCTGAGTTTCGCCACTTTCGCCGTTCGCAACCCTGCTTCGTCCCCCCGCCTGGCTGCGTTGCATGCGTCAGCTCGCCTCGGCCTCCCCGTCAACCGTCATAACATTGTTGACCCTTGTGGCAAACACGCTGGAATTCCACCCTCCACATGCACCAGCGATTGTGGGCATGGCAGCGCTAATGCCATTACGCAGTTACGAAGTGACATCATGGCCTGACAAGCAAGCGGTGGGGACCTCGGTGTGTTGATCCACACGAGAGTGGGATGCCGGTGAAAAGAGCTCTGCACCATCGGGCTTTCCAGTTTTGAAGAAGCCACCAAAATGGTCAGTAGCGGACAATGCGCCTGTGTCAGCATGAGCATGTGGGTATCTTAGTCTGGAACGATCATTTGGACACTCTGAAAACAACAGGTCCCGCCAGCGACGGAGGTGAGGAACGGACACAGATGCGGACGACGGAGCTTTCATCTCACAACAATCCACAAGGCCCTACAGTTTCACAATTTCATCGGTCTTCATTAGGCAGTGGGTTCGGGGGTCCAGAGCTAGTGCCAATGGGGGGCGCATAGCTCTCTGGGTGGCAATCTCTCAGGCAAGTCAAGGGCTTGTGTTGAAGTCTGTGCCGTAGGGGCAGCGGAGGAGAGGAGGAGGAGGTATTCCTATGTAACACCGTTGTACCCCGAGCGGTCACTGCCAAGAAAGAGTGTTTGGTGACGAATTGAGGCGGCAGGATGAAAGATGATGAGATTCAGTTGCTAGTTGCCCCCCACGACCCAGATGCTGGAAAACAAGGCTCCATCTCTCACATGGATGCTTGATGCACCTTTCCCAACATGATCCTCGCATTAAAAGCCATCAAAATGAACAACAGTACTGGGTGGCCACCCTCTGGATCCCCGGTACAATAACAAAACATCATACTTTCTCTCCACCCACCCAAATATAAGAGAAAAATGCAGAAATGGAGAGACCTTGCCTGATTGAACAACTGGAGACATCTGTTGCGTCTGCTTCACGTTCTTCAAATGTCACGGTTGGAACAACGCCAGCGACGTGACAGCATTAGAGTGCCAGTATCACGTAAGGCGGCAGCACAGAAGGCAAGGTGGGCAGAAGCCAAATGGGTTGACCTCTGGCTATCTATATTACCCCACCTCACCAACGCATTCCAATTGCGGGGCAACAACATAACAAAACGACCCAGAGACCAGCTAAGATCATTTGTGCACGACTATCTGGAGTCTCAAGCACCCTCGATGTTTTTTGGATGTGTTTCCGGACCCAATATACTTCTGGGTATCCAAAATGTGATGAAGGCCCAAGTCTGGCTCGCCAAGCCATGAGAAGGGTTGCCCTGCCCAGCAGCCACGTCGATATCTGAGCAGACCTTCAGCCAAAGTCCGGGAGGAGTCAATACAACAAACACATCCGGCTTTACCACAGATAATGTGGATCGTTTGACTTTCATCCAAGATGAACAGGCATAGATCGCTGATATGTTGTGGCCGCCAATTGCCGAGGTCACCGATTAGTATGTCTGGTCAGCTTCACATTCCTTACTCCAAACAGAAAATGGACCTCTTGAAAACGTATTTTAAAAAATGATAATTTCATACTGCAATTTTTAATCTCATTTCCCAACAGTTCATTTTGCTGGTATTTTTTGCTGTGAGGAGACTGTAAAAGACACTCAAAGGATTCATGACAAAACATATTCCATTTTACTCATCACTATCATGTCTTTAGAAATTTTTCGCATTATCAATGGTTTTTGGGGTCATGTAGCTGTGAGATACAAGCAATTAATATATGGCATTTGGAACAGCAATGTGGCTTTAAAGTGGCATGTCCTCCCTCACAATATTTTGACAGTGAGCTGAGAAGTCATATTTTTTAAATTTTTTGGGGTCATTTGCTGTGAGATAAAGCTATAAACATGGTCCTTTGAACAGAATGGTGGCTTCTAAGGTCATTTACTCTCCCTCACAATTTTTAAAACAGTGGCTGAGAGTCATTTTTAAAATTTTTGTGGTCAGTGACTGCTTTTTGAAATGCAGCAATACTAACAGTCCTATTCCCTAGAAAAAAAAAATGTTTGTTTCTAATATTACATTATGTTCTTCACAATTGTCAAAAGAAGTGGCTCATGGGTCATGTTTTTGAAATTTAGGGGCATTTTTGTTGCTGTGACATGCAGCTATACTACAGGTCATATTATAAAAAATGTGTTTCTCGAACAGACATAAGTTCTTTCACAATTTCCAAAGTGGCTCAAGGTCATTGCTAAGAATTTTGGGGGCAAATTTTTGCGGACCCATGCAGCTATACTACAGGTCCCTATTCAAAAAATGTTGTTTCTAAACAGCCTTATATTTGTTCGTTCACAATTGTCAAGAGTGGCTCATAGGTGGATGGAGTCTGGTCAGAAACAGGAATAGGGTAGACACTTGTTTAATGGACCACATAATTGCAAAATTACTTGTTTTTGCAAGATCTTTAACATAGCTATCAATCCCTGAAATTGAGAGACAAACCCATTTAAATAAAAATTTAAAAAAAGAAGAAAAAAAAACAAATGACATTGTGGGATTCCATCCTATTTTAAAAATTTGTTATTTCCTAAATAACTACTAAACAACCTTGCATGAACTAAATAGCTGATAAAAAACTTCCTTTGAATTGTTCAAGGTGGAGGTACAGGAAACATGACCCAGGATGTAGTGTTATTCAGGAGGACATGGAGAAGATAGGACACTTAACAGAAAAAAGTACAGTAGACCATTTCCTCCAGCACTTTGAGTAAAATGAGAAAAGACTGCCAATGAAAAAGGTCCCCTGGGTGTAACAATTAGCTTTATCCACCAGTATTTTCAAGTTAAAGCTTCAATTGGACCGCACTCAAACGGAGGGCAAGCGTCTACCCAGGTCCGTGACTGGTGAGTACTGAGGAAGGCTGAGTTCTCAACACTTCGCTTCCGCACTCAGCTGTCAGCACGACACGATTTTCTTTGCTGGCGTTCATCCAGGCAGTTTAACCTAGCGTGTTAATCTATGACGGACGGCCACCCTGGGCTCTCACCTACTACCACTGTAAATTCCGGCCCTGGGTCATGCTGTGGCACAGGACAAGGTATAGTCAATGTCCATTTCAACTAAAAGTGTTGGTATATAAAGAGGCTCCTTTTACCGGCACTTTATTTAATCAGGGGGGTCAGACAGTTTAAAGGGACCATACTGCGGTCCACGCACATGTTATATGAAGACATTTCAACTAAGTTGTAGGTTGCAAGACTCCTTTTATCCGGCACATTTTAATCATGTTGGGTCAGACAGGTTTAAGGGTCATGCAGTGCGGTCCCAGGACATGGTTTATGTCAAAGTCCAGTTCAACTAAAATGGATTGTTGAAAGACTCCATTATCGCGGGCTCTTTTTAATCTGGGGTCAGACAGGTTTAATGTTCATACTGCGGTCCAGGAAATTCTAGTCCATTTCCAGTGGAAACTAAAATGTTGGTTTAGAAGACACCATTTACCGTCATCTTTTTAATCTGTGGGTCAGACAGTTAAAGGGTCATGCTGCGGTCCAGGACAGGTTTGTCCCAATGTCAGTTCAACTAAAGGTGGTTCAAAGACTATCTTTCTCCGGCTAACGTTTTATCTAGTGGTCAGACAGGTTTTAAGGTCATGCTGCGGTCCAGTGAGACCAGGGTTTGTCAATGTCCAGTTCAACTAAAAGTGGTGGTTGAAAGACTCCATTTTCCAGCACTTTTTTAACTGGTCAGACAGGTTTCTATGGTCATACTGCGTCCCCAGGACAGATCTAGTCAATGACCAGTGAAACTAAGATGTGGTGGCTGAACAGGACTCCTTTTTTCCTGCACTTTATAATCTGTGGGTCAGAGCAGTATTAGGGTCATGCTGCGGTCCAGGACAGTGGTTTGACAATGTGTCAGTTCAACTAAAATGGTGTTCAAAAGACTACTTCCTTCCGGGCACTTTTTTAATCTGTGGTCATGCGCAGTGTTTTTAGGGTCAATGCAGCGGTATTCCAGACATGGATATTCAATGTCCATTCAGATTAAACATGATGTTCAAATAATACCTGCCTTCTAGCACTTTTATAATTTGTTGAGGGTGTGGCAGGGTTAAGGGTCTGCTGTGGTACAATACAGGGATAGTGAATGGTGTGTGACTTTTTTCCTGTGGCTTTTATAGCCTAAGTGTTGTGCCTAAGATGTAGCAGGTATCCATTTGACTGTTTTGGCTGTTAAAGGAGTTGTCTCCCCACAGGGTTTCAAAGAATGCATGAAAGAAATTCTCTGTCACTTCCTGGTTCAGACTAATTTGCATTAAACTCCATGCTTGTACAGCATAAGCTCCGTGCTTTCAGATGCTAATTAGATTAGATTAGTTTCTCAAAACTACTCCACGGACCTTATCTGTTTCCCCAAAACAAAAGCCCTAATTACAGAGCTGTTTACTTGAGATAAATCAAGCTTTTTACTGTCTGGCAGCACAGGACACTGACTGAAAACTGCTGACCTGTGTAAATGACTCACCTTTTGTTATCCCCTTGAACAAACAGCCCGGGGAGATTTGTTTACAGAGGAACAATGCAATATATTTGGAAAATATCTTTATTTTGTGTTCCCTACAATTTGAAAGCTATTCTTTGTAGCGAGACAACCCCTTTAATTCCAGCTTCTACAGCCCTGTTTGGGTGTAAGAATGAAGGTGTTGTTGCTCTCCCATCGGAGATGATCGACTATCGACTATCGAAAAACCTTATCGATGGTGGCCGACTATCGACTATCGCCCGATGTCGATAGCCAACGTAATTGCTCAACACTAGGTGTAAGAATGAAGCTGTTGTTCCTCTCCCATAGACTTTAATGGTCATCGACGATAATCGTCTATCGGCTATCGACATGATAATTGGCGATATCGACTCGATAACGATTGTTGACACAATCGCTCATCACTATCCTTGATCCATATTAAACATAGCCGCAGCAGGCAGTGTGGCAGAACCCTACTGGATGACATTTAGCAATCAATTTTTACCACCTCACCAATGCTTGCAAGGCAGGGCAGCATTCAGACACACAGAGACCGCCTTAAGACCATGGTCATGACTACCTGTGGCTCAACATCCTGTCCAGCAGTCGGCGTTATCTCGGAAAGCACATTCAGCACAGCTTGCGGGGTAATAACTGACAAACGTATCCATATTTCCCCTGACAATGTGGGTCGTTTGAAATTTATAAAAATGAATCAAGAGTGGATCTCTGAAAATTTTGTTGCCCCGGTTGACGATGTCACTGATTAGTAAACTGTAGCACGTCTTCTTGACAATGTGAAATACACATTTAAACTACACTACTTCTCATGTCTGTAGTTCCTGTGCCTTCTGCTTTAACAAGTTGTATTCTACTGCTGCCAACAGCTAGATTTACATGTCTTACAGCTGAATTTATTTTGAAATATACATCTGTATGACCTTGATGTGCACTGCATACACCTCTTACTTCCCCTCCTTGTAGCCCTCCAAATCTTTATTCTTTAAATGCCTCCACCTGTACTACCACCAATTGTACTAAGCCCGGTTATCCTGAACATCAATGTTTCCCATTGGAATGTTCTCGCTGCCACCAATAGGACTACCGTCTAATCTAGTCCAGCCTGCAGAGGCGTAAGTTCAAATTCTTGGGCCCTTGTGCAAAAAGAGAAATGCCCCTCCCCCCCTCCTCCATTACCAGAGCTGCCATTAGTCATCTATTAACCGTTTCAGGGTCCCATACAGTCAAATCAAATGGGGCCACCACCCATTACTGGTTCCTGTTTTTTAACATATCAATGGGCCCCATTTTGGTTTGGCCCCTGAAAAGTGTACTGCCTATTGGCATCCCTGCCAGTTACCATGTGCCATTTCCAATACCGGTGTCTTCTTATGTATCAAAGGGGCTTTTGGGCCCCCTCAGGATGCTGGCTAGGTAGGACTGTCAAGGCTGTACCATCGCTTGTGAGTTGCCCACCAACTGTGTCTATGCTCTTAGAACCCACATAAAAGACCGTTGAGGGCCAGATTCGGCCTTCGTACCTTGAATTTGACACCTGTGACCTAGACTGCTTTCACACATAAGACCCTTTGTGTCTACCTTCAAACCCCCAATCCCTTCTTATAAAATTGGCTTGAGCCATGGAAGATTGAGCAACTACTTGTAAGCCATAATTCCTACAGACAGTAATATATATGACTTTCAACAACTAAGTACAGGGCTAGATATAATTGTGGCTGCTGCAGTGGGAGCACAGCTATGTTACAGATGACAGCACAGCTTCTATGCCTACACCATTCCCATTATGTACTATTACATGTGCCTGTAGGGAGGGGTTAAATAAAAAATAAATTAAATAAGGCCGTATACTTTATGACCACCAAACTCTTTTGGTTCCATTAAGAATTATTTAGCTATGGAAGTTATATCAAACTTATTGCGGATGTAGTCCAAAGCTGATTTATCTCTTTGTTTTACGGGTCTACATACTGTTTTAAAGGCTGTTGCTGACTAAGAAATATTAATAGAAATGAATCAGGAAATATATATATAATCCATTTTCAGTTCTTAATTTATTAAACATTTGAATTCCTTGCATTAAAGTTTTGTGAAATTAAAAAAATGTACAGTATATCCTATGTGTACTGTATGTTACAGTGTTACACAGTACAATAACAATAATTTACTTTGTCAAGTCACTTATTTATTAACACATTTCTTGATAAGATAGCATACATCAATATGGATATTGAACTCGTCTGAAAGAACCAATTCTTGGATTAGAAGTTCCCCAGTCGGTGTATCTCCTGTACTCTCCAGGTCTCAGGTAGTACTGGCGTCCCCTGTAGTTGGGCTCCTCATAGAAGATCCAGTATCCATCTTGTACTTGACAAGAATGAATGTCATTGAAGTGGAATCTCTCATAGACATGAGGACAGTCTTCAGCGAACTCCATCATTTGACCTCCAAAATTTTCTCTCTCATAAATTCTAAGCCTGAATGGTCCACGATGCTAGGTTTAAAAAGCATACAACAGTTTACAATCAGTCAGGCCGTAGAACCAGAAAAGTGCCAGGTATAGGCCTCAATATTTGAATGTCACTGTATGACACTGATTGTCTACAGTACAGTTACATTTACCATCATTATACAAATATTTACCTGTGGAGTTAAACGGCAGGATCTGATGGAATCATTGTAACCCATCCACTGATGGAAGTCGGGATATTCTCCTTTTTTAAGGAAGTACTGGTGCCCTCTGTAATTGGGATGTTCATATAACATCCAGTTTCCATTCTCCACTCGGACTGAATTGCAATGGTTGAAGTATGAAGATAGATCAGAGCAATCAGAGTTGCACTCATAAGAGCGACCCTGAAAATTTCTGTCCTCATAGAATGTTATCTGCAGAAACATGTTTTGTAAGAAAAAATAGGCAACGTATCGTAGAAAAGAAACTCATTTTAAACTTTACCTACTTAGGTTTATATGAATCAATATGTTACCTTTTATCTATACTTTTGGAAAACAGTGAAAATATCAAGAGAATATGTTAATGTGTAATTTCAGCAGAACAGATTGGTGGGATAAACCTTCTAGCAGGTCATTCTATATTTAATATAAATTTACGTATCTACAGTAACTAGCACACGTATTAAAGTTTATCATGTGTTAAACTCCGGGGTAGTTTTAAGGCTACTTACCTTAACCATTCTTGCAGTATTTGTGTTGTTAGAGTTGTGCACTCTGTTATGGTAAGAGTACAAGACCTGTTATATATGTGGTACTGCTGATGTAGATGCATACTGTGCAAGTGACACTGACCTTTTCTTTGTTTACTACATAGCATGTATAGTTCTTTTGTCTTCTTTTGCTCATGTGATTAATTTCATTCATTGCTGAAACCCTTCAATAAAACTACAGGCTTCTTTCTCCAGGTTTGCACAATAGTGACACAAATTATCATAGCCTACATGTGTGCAATTATCACTCAAATAAAACATAGGAGAAAATTATTAAGTGCTGTACTGCAGCTGCAAATTTTACCTCAAGCCTCATTTATAAAAAAATAATTGTTTTTTTTTGCATTTTACTTTTAGAAAGTGGGAGGGTTTTCAGGAAAGGTTTGTGGCCTTCTATGGTCCTACATGTTTACTATAAGTTACAACATGAAGTGAAGTAAATTATAGTGGAAATCTATGTCAGCTCACAGCTGGTGCAGATTTCTATTTGAGGCAGATGTAGAGGTATGAAAATTTACCTGCCTACTTGACGTGCTGCCCTAGGCGGCAGACGTAAATGGGCGACAGTCCCTGCGCTACTAGAGTGCTGGGGCCGTCAGGAGGAAGAATCGTCAAACAGTCCGGGTCAATATCAAATCAGGAACGCCAAACCACAAAACAGAACCAGAAGGATAAACGTAAACAAGCCGAGGTCAAACACGAACGGGAGCGAGGTACCAAATCAGAAGACAAGCCGGGGTCAGGAGAACAAGCCTAGGTCAGGTACACAGAGAAGCAAATACAAAATACAAAACCAAATTAACAGGCAGCCAGGAGAATTTCACAGGCGCAGCACTCAGCTAGCAGGGAGTTTAAATGTGTTTCCGGATACCGCCCCTGTAGCTGATTGCAGCGGCCTCTGGGTCCTCCCATTGGCTGGTGCGACACGCCGGAGTGGCTGGGCCTCTGTCACTCCCAGAGCTGCCAGCAGAATGTGTATCAGGGTGGGGTCGCTGATCAGCTGCTGCAGAACATTGTTCCCTGCAAACCGAGCACCGCCCAGCCCTGACAGTACTCCTCCCCCCCCTTTTAGGAGGGGCCACCGGGCCCCTCCCTGGTCTGGGTTTGTCCGGGTGAGAATCATGGAATTCCGTCACCAGGTCATCAGCATGGATGGATTTCCCCGGACCCCATGATCTCTCCTCACGACCATACCCCTTCCAATGGACCAGGTGCTGTAGAGACCTTTGGACCTTACGAGAATCCAAAATACGGGCAGCTTCATATTCTAACTCCCCCTCTCTGCAAACTGGAGGAGAAGGTCTAGAGGGCGGAGTCACAGTCTGAATATACTTCTTAAGAAGTGCACGATGGAACACTTTATGTATACGGAGAGACGAGGGTAATTTCAGCCGATATGACACCAGGTTCACCACCTCCTGAACCACATATGGACCTACAAATCGCGGCGCGAGTTTACCAGAGGGAACTTTCAATCGCAGATTTCGGGTGGATAACCATACTTTATCCCCAACCGCAAACCCTCTAGAACACAGACGCCGTCTATCAGAATTTTTCTTCCGGATGTTCTGGGTATGAACCAAGTTCTTCTGAACTTGGGCGCAGAATGTGCACAGATCTTTACTGATAACATCCACCCCGCTGTGATCAGACGTAGCACTGGAACATGACGCATGCCTCGGGTGAAAACCATAATTACAGTAAAATGGTGAGGTCCCCGACGAGCTACTATCCTGATTGTTAATGGCAAATTCAACCAAAGGCAAGTATTTTACCCAGTCTACCTGCTGATCTGATACATAACAACAGAGTTTTTGTGTTACCATTTGATTTACCCTCTCTGTTTGCCCATTAGGCTCTGGGTGGAAGGCGGAGGAGAAGGATAGAGTGATACCCAGAGCCTTGCAAAGGGCTCTCCAAAACCGAGACATGAACTGAACCCCTGTCAGAAACAATATTCTCCGGTAAACCATGCAGTTTGACAATATGTTTGATAAACAGTTCAGCAAGTTTTTTGGATGACGGTAACCCCCTTAAAGGAACAAGTTGGCACATTTTGCTGAAACGGTCCACTACCACCCAAATAACCGTTTTGCCCTCCGAAGGAGGAAGGTCCGTCATAAAATCCATGTAGATATGGGTCCACGAACGTTCAGGTACAGGTAAAGGGCAAAGTTCGCCAGGAGGACGAGTTCTGGGAACCTTTGCCCGAGCGCAGACTTCACAAAATGCCACATAGGCCTCAACATCACGAGACAATGACGGCCACCAGTAATTACGAGAAATCAGCCTCTTTGTGCCAGACAACCCAGGATGTCCAGATAACACGGAATCATGAAATTATTTTAATAATGGTAGCCGGAGCTGAGTGGGGACAAAGACCTTCGAAACAGGACAATTAGCAGGTCTCATATCCTGGTGGGTCTTAATCTCAGTGGCTAAATCAGGGGAAATAGCTGAAACAACAGTCTCCTTGGGCAATATAGGCACTGGATCCTCCTGGGAAGTGTGGCTGGCGCAGAAGCTTCCAGATAGCGCATCAGTTTTTACCTCTGTATTGCCCTGTATGACAGAAAGACATCTGTCAGCACACTGTTGTCCCCACTTGACTAATTCACCTGAATTCCAGTCAAACACCGGGTTATGTTTCTGAAGCCGGGGCAGCCCCAAAATCACATCAGCGGGCAGCCCCTCCATGATAAATAGAATACACTTCTCAGTATGTATGGATCCTACCAACATCTCGAGCTCGGAGTACAATGTTGGATTGTGCCCCTTGTCAGAGGAGTATTGTCAATTACCACAACCCGCAGGGAGAAGCCTCCAAGGTAGGCCCAGACGTTTGGCGAAGGACGCGTTTACAAAATTGGAAGCTGACCCAGAATCCACAAAAGCATTCCCAGAACCAGAGAGAGACAAATATGAGATCTTAACTGGGAGCAGAAACTTTTTGGATACAATAGGAAATATCTGTTCGCCTAGGAGCAAATCACCTAGGTGCTGGAGTTTTTCTGGCCTGGTCTTCCGTTTGGAGCACTCCCGAATGCCGTGTCCATCTTCGCCACAGTAGAAGCACAACCCCTGGGTGCGACGAGTAGTCCTACGGCCACTAGCAGAAGTCGCGGAAGAAGCCCCCACTTGCATGGGCTCCTTTGGGTTTATATCGGGAACCGTGGGCGTAGAGGTAACTATAGAGTGAACCACCGGGGTGGTAGCCATCTCTCGACATCTCTCCCTAAAACATCTGTCCAGATGAACGGCTAATGCCATAGCCTCGTCTAAAGTACCAGGGGTAGGGTAAGCCACCAATAAATCCTTCACATGGTCAGCTAACCCTAATCTAAACTGGCATCTAAGAGCTGGGTCGTTCCAACCAGACGGAACACACCAGCGCCGAAATTCGGAGCAATACTCCTCCACAGTCTTTTTTTACCCTGCCTCAAGGTGGTCAGCAGAGCCTCGGCCACAGCTTCCCTATCCGGGTCATCAAAAAGTACCCCTAAGGCGGCAAGGAACCTGTCCACAGAAGACAGTTCTGGTGAATCAGGCGGTAACGAGAATGCCCACTCCTGGGGGGAACCCTGAAGTAGGGACATAACAATTCCCACTCTTTGCTCCTCATTCCCCGAGGTACGTGGGCAGAGCCTAAAATACAGGCCACGTCCCTCTCTAAATGCCACAAAGACCTTCCTGTTGCCTGAGAACCTGTCAGGCAACTGGATAGGGGGCTCCACAGGAGGGGAAGGTAGTGCAGGGACACTCTGACTAGGGGTAGACTCATGCTGTTCTACCCTTAGCGCCAGATCCTGGACTAGCTGGGTTAGCCCCTGCATCTGCTCTACCAGAGCTGTCATGGGGTTCATAGTGAGGGTAGAGCAGTAACGGTTTCGGCCTGTGAAAATGTCACGTCAAGGGAGGTACAGTGAGCCCTGACTGGAACCCAGCCCACTGTTCCTGCCTACTTGACGTGCTGCCCTTGGTGGCAGACATCAACTGGGCGACAGTCATTGCGCTACTAGAGTGCTGGGGCCATCAGGAGGAAGAATAATCAAACAGTCCGGGTCAATATCAAATCAGGAACGCTAAGCCACAAAACAGAACCAGAAGGATAAACGTAAACAAGCCAAGGTCAAACACGAACGGGAGCAAGGTACAAAATCAGAAGACAGGCCAGAGTCAGGAGAACAAGCCTAGGTCAGGTACACAGAGAAGCAAATACAAAATACAAAACCAAATTATCGGGCAGCCAGGAGAATTTCACAGGCGCAGCACTCAGCTAGCAGGGAGTTTAAATGTGTTTCCCAGATACCGCCCCTGTAGCTGATTGGAGCGGCCTCCGGGTCCTCCCATTGGCTGGTGCGACACGCCCCCTGTCCGGAGTGGCTGTCACTCCCAGATCTGCCAGCAGAATATGTATCAGGGTGGAGTCGCTCATCAGCTGCTGCAGAACATAGTTCCCTGCAAACCGAGCGCTGCCCAGCCCTGACAGGAAGTGTTTCTTATTTTAACAAGCTTCAGAGGTATACCGACCCAATATGTTATTAACAAAATACATAATCTGACATATCTGATCTTAATAGCCAGGTTATCCTAAATAGACTTTAGTCCATTGAAGTAAGTAAATAAATTACCTACATTCCTGTACAGTATCTCACAAAAGTAATTACACCCCTCACATTTTTGAAAATATTGTGTTATATCTTTAAATGGGACAACACTGAAGATATGACACTTTGATACAATATAAAGTAATCAGTGTACAGCTTGTATAACAATGAACATTTGGTGTGCACTCATGTAATGTAGTGCACTAGAATATGATGTATATTCTGTATTGTTGTAGCTAGGCATGTTGTGTATATCCTATATTTCAGTGACTTATCAGATCCCCACCCCCATTTGCAAATGGATTTTGTAGCCTTGATCTGTGGTATATCATATGTCCCCTTAAAACTTAAAGGTTTAGATGTCTACTCTCTAAGAAGAATTTTATTGCCCCCTTATCTATAGAAACTTCAAAAGTATATGACAAGAAAACCAAAACCAGATGTGCCCCTTACTCCCCCCTTCCGGGCCATAAAACAGCAGATATAACCTGATCTGGGAAAGGTGCCTGTTACAGAAAAGGTCAGAGTTCAAATGACCTGGTCAAACTGAAGAGTAGGCTGTGGATCCCATCTAGTGGGCAAAGTGAGTAGCCCTCCTCATTAAGGATGGGTTGCCCGACCCACCTTGTCATATTCATAGTCAATAAGATGCAAACTAATTATCATAAATAAGTGATGGGAGATTTGGAAACCTGAGGTGGCTGAGTGGCCTATAAAGTACATTGTCCTGGCCCAAATCATTGAACACAGTTTGGGGTTCAATTGCTGATTGAGCTGTGTTCCATTTCTTCCTGTCCCAGGATCTGAAAACCAACCATTGTAAGTGTAAGGAATTTCCTCCCTATGTTTTCTCCTTTTTATTTCATAACTGTTTCATGTATGTTATTTTATTGTATTTTTGTATGTAAGCACTGTACCTTTTTCATATTAAATCACATGTTAATAAGTCAGTCCTTGTTTTGCCCTAAGAACGAATAACTTTGAAGAAGTGATTTAACCCTGTATGTGCTGGAGAGCAGTGAGGTAACCCTGTAATCGTTTGTGGTATTTTTAGATCAAAGCCCTTCCCTATGATTTCCTTTTCTGTTTGTTTATTGAAGAAAAGTGGTGGCAGCCTAATATTTTGGAGGTGCCTGTGAAATGTCTTGGTGTGTGATTTATGCTTGATTTGCCACCTGAGTGAGAGGTAAGTGCAAGGAGAACTGAGTGGAAATAGATCAACTCCATTGGCCCCCACGTTATGTGCTGGTAAGTGTGTGTTAGTTAGAACGAACCGTTCGAGAAAAGTTAAGTTCGATTTGAACATCTCGATTTACTCAAACTGAACATTTTACTGTTCGTTCGAGTAAATGTTCGAGTTCCCCATGGTGTTCGACACACCATTTTAATAGTTTTCAACGGCTTTCCACACTTTTGGCGGCCATCCAATCAAAGCAGACTCACAGAGAAGTGTCAAAAATATCATAGTTGACGTGTAGGGCTCTCATTTGCTGCCAAAATCAAAGGACCATGTTATATACAGTGGGTACGGAAAGTATTCAGACCACTTTAAATTTTTCACTCTTTGTTTCATAACATTTGGTAAGCCATTTTTTTGCTCATTAATGTACACTCTGCACCCCATCTTGAAAGAAAAAAAAAACAGAAATGTAGATATTTTCGCAAATTTATTAAACACGAAAAACCTGAAATACCACATGGTCTTAAGTATTCAGACCATTTGCTCAGTATTGAGTAGAAGCACCCTTTTGTGCTAGTACAGCCATGAGTCTTCTTGGGAATAATGCAACAAGTTTTTCACACCTGAATTTGGGGATCCTCTGCCCTTCTTCCTTTCAGATCCTATACTTATGACATGGTCATAAGTATTCAAACCCGTTGCTGTGACACTCATATTTGACTCACATGCTGTCCATTTCCTTCTGATCCTCCTTGAGATGGTTCTACTCCTTCATTGGAGTCCAGATGTGTTTAATTAAACTGATTGGACTTGACTAGGAAAGGCACACACCTGTTTATATAAGATCTCACAGCTCACAGTGCATGTCAGAGCACATGAGAATCAAGAGTTCTAAGGAACTGCCCAAGGAGCTCAGAGACAGAATTTTGGCAAGCTACAGAATTGGACAAGGTTAGAAAAGAATTTCTGCAGCATTCAAGATTCCTGAGAGCACAGTGGCCTCCATAATCCTTAAATGGAAGAAGTTTGGGATGACCACAACTCTTCCTTGACCTGGATGTCCAGCCAAACTAATCAATTGTGGGAGAACAGCCTTGGTGAGAGAGGTAAAGAAGAACCTCAAGATCACCGTGGCTGAGCTCCAGAGATGCAGTAGGGATGGGAGAAAGTTCCACAAAGTTCCACTGCAGCCTTCCACCAGTTGGGGCTTTATGGCAGAATGTGCCGATGGAAGCCTTTCCTCAGTGCAAGACATATGAAAGCCTGCATACAGTTTGCAAAAAAGACACATGAAGGACTCCCAAACTATGAGAAATAAGATTCTCTGGTCTGATGAGACAAAGATTGAACTTTTTGGTCTTAATTCTAAGCATTATGTGTGGAGAAAACCAGGCACTGCTCATCACCTGCCAATACAATCCCAACATTGAAACATGGTGGTGACAGCATCATGCTATGCGGGTGATTTTCAGCTACAGGGACAGGATGACTGATTGCAATGGAAGGAAAGATGAATGTGCCCAAGTACAGAGATATCCTGGATAAAACTTCTTCCAGAGTGCTTTGGACCTCAGACTGGGCCGAAGGTTCATCTTCCAACAAGACAATGACCCTAAGCAGACAGCTAAAATAACAAAGCAGTAGCTTCAGAACAACCCTGTGACCATTCTTGACTGGCCCAGCCATTGCTCTGACCAAAACCCAATTGAGCATCTCTGGAGAGACTTAAAAATGGCTCTCCACCAATGTTCACCATTCAACCTGAGGGACCTGGAGAGGATCTGCAAGTAAGAATGGCAGAGGATCCCCAAATCCGGGTGTGAAAAACTTGTTACATCATTCCCAAGAAGACTTATGGCTGTAGTAGCTCAAAAGGGTGCTTCTACTCAATATTGAGCAAAGGGTCTGAATGCTTAAGACTAGAAATGGGCAATTCGATTCTAACGATGTGGAATTCATTTAGAATTTCAGGAAAACTTCGGTTCTGCATGAAGCCGAAGTTTATGGCGATTCGCGGGAACGAAGCGTCTTTTTTTGGGGGGTAAAATGGCCACGAGCACATGGCGTGACATGAGCCAGAGAACTCTGGGAGGAAGAAAAGAACACCCTCAATGACATGTGCAGACATGAAGCCAGTCAGCGACCAGTGGGCTTCTGTGACGTCACAGCCCTATAAATACGGACGCCATCTTAAATTCTCACACTTCTCACTGTGTGTCCTGTCATAAGCATCTTGCTGCTGCTGCTGCACTATATTGAACTTATTGTAAAACAAACTCGTTTTATCAGCGACTGGGGGGAAAGACCATCACAAGTGTGTGTCATTTACACACTTGTTACTCAACCAGCGTTATTTTTTTGTTTTAGTTTGTGGGATATTCTCCCTAAAGTCCAGGGTGGGTGTACTTCTGTCCCATATATGCATCAATTACATCTGGTTGTTCTGTAGGGTATTTAATACCCAAGGCTTAATTTAACCCCTTGATTGTGGTTTAGTTTGCACTAAAATACAGGTTGTCTTTTTTATTTTGTCCTATATACGCCTAAATTACATCTGGTTGTTCTGTACGATATTTCATACACAAGGTTTAATTTAATGTCTTGATTGTGGGGTAATTTAGACTAAAATACAGGGTGTCTGTATTTTAGTGGTCCTATATATGCCTAAAATAACATCTGATTTTTCTGTAGGGTATTTCATACCAAAGGTTTAATTTAACTTCTTTATTTGGACTAAAATACAGGGTGTCTGTAGTTTTTTTTTCCTATATACGCCTAAATTACATCTGGTTGTTCTGTACGATATTTTGTTGGTGGTAAAATCACCTACTCCGTGGTGTGGCAGTTTTTTGCTAAGACACCGGAGGAGCCGAACATGTGTATATGTAGAATCTGTGGGCAGAAAGTGAAGCATGGCCAGGGAGCTAACGTTGGCACCATGGCCCTGTGTCAACACATGCAGCATCACCATCCAGTGGCCTGGGAGAAACGTGTCTCAGATGTGGTGGTCCATCCTGCCGCCGCAGCAACAGCAGCAGCACCCAGTGGCACGCATGCCATTTCAGCCAGTCAAGGCTCCACCACCTCTGCCGAAGGGAGCTGTTTGTCTTTGCCATCATCTACCGGTCCAGATGCTCCTGCTCCTCGCCACTCATGGTGCCAGCAGTCGTTCACCGAGGCGATTGCCAAGAGTATGCGTCCAACCATCCTAAGGTGCAGAAGCTGACCGTGCTCCTGTCCAAGTTGTTGGTACTGCAGTCCCTCCCTTTCCAAGTGGTGGACTCTGCACCGTTCAGAGAACTAATGGCTTGTGCCGAGCCGAGGTGGAGAGTCCCAAGCCGTAATTTCTTTTCCAAAAAGGCAGTACCAGCCCTGCACAAATATGTAGAACAGAAGGTGGGCCAGTCCTTGAGCCTATCGGTGTCTTCCAAGGTGCACGGCAGCATGGACGTGTGGCGCTGTAACTACGGTCAGGGCCAGTACATGTCCTTTACGGCCCACTGGGTGGGTGAATGTGCTTCCTGCCCAGCCACACCAGCAACTTGGACAGGAGACGCCGCTTTCTCCTCCACGTTGTCAAACTGCTGTTCCTGCGCCAATGTCCGCCTCCTCCTCCACCACCACCTCAGCCTCCAGTGCTGCTCCATCATACCACATGTGCAGGGCACAGCGGTGTCACGCAGTTTTACACCTGGTTTGCCTGGGCGAAGAAAGTCTCACAGGGGAGGAACTGCTCCACGTCATGCAACAAGAAATCAATATGTGGCTTTCTCCGCGACAACTGCAAATCGGAACCATGGTGACAGACAATGGAAGGAACATGGTGTCCGCTGCGAGGAGGGATGACCCATGTTCCCTGCATGGCACATGTGTTCAATCTGGTTGTCAAAAGGTTCCTGAAGTCTTCCACCCATCTGCAAGACAGTCAAAAAATGGCCAAGAAACTGTGCATGCACTTCATCCATTCTTACAATGCCAAGCACACCCTCCTTAAGCTGCAGTGGCAGAATGGCCTCCCCCAAAATAGGCTGATATGCGATGTTTCCATCCATTGGAATTCTAGCCTCCATATGTTAGACCGACTGTATGAATAGAGAAAGGCCATTAACGATTTTTTGATGATCCAAGCGGACAGGATCACTCACCTGTGTAAGTTTGATGTCAGCCAGTGGCAGCTCATGCATGACACCTGCCATTCGCACAGGCCTTTTGAGGAGGCCACGCTATTTGTCAGTCGCCAGGACTACGGGATGAATAACGTCATTCCACTGCTTCATGTCCTGAAACAGATGCTGCAAAATCTGTCTAGTCAGGGGACTGGAGACGTGGCGACTACATCTCATGGTCAAGTGAGTCTGGTTGGGGCTGAACTGGAGGAGGAGGAGAAGGAGGACATTGGAGCACAAGCAGTGTCTGGCGAAATTAGTGGTTTTTCTACAGAGGTGACAGGAGAGGAGGAGCAGGAGTATCCGGAGGAGGTAGAGGGAGATGAGGAAGACAAGGCAGATGACCCAGACACACTGTGGCAATATACATTGGAAATGGAGGCAGGAAGTCCCTCAGAGTCATTTGCGCAGATGGCCCACAGCATGCTGATTTTCCTGGCTAGTGACAGCCAAATAGTCACCATCTGGCACAGGTATGACTTCTGGCTCTCCACCCTCTTGGACCCTAACTACCGGTCCAAAAAGGGTGCCTTTTTTCTACCTGCCAAAAGGGAGGATAAACTCGCGTACTATAGAGAAACCCAAAGTAATCAGTTGGCCGCTGCCTATGTGCGCCACCGTCCATCCTCTGGCAGGTCTGAACAGGGGGTTCCTCATGGCTTACGTACCACTGCCATGGCTGCTGTGGGGTGGTAGGAGCAATAGCATCTCCATCAGCAGCAGCCTAAGTCTGGAGTCGTTGATGAGCAGTTTCCTTCACCCACCTGGTGAGGAGAGTACTCACCAACAGCAGCAGCAGGACCTGGAGCAGACCCTGAAACAGCAGGTGGTGGCCTACTTGGACAGCACTCTGCCACCCCAGGTAGAAGATCCGCTGGACTACTGGGCAGCCAAACTTGATGTGTGGCCGTAACTTGCCGAGTTTGCACTAGAGAAGCTGTCCTGCCCGGCCAGTAGTGGGGCATCAGAGCGGGTGTACAGTGCTGCGGGAGCCATAGTTACCCCAAGGAGAACTCGCTTGTCCACCCGAAAAGTGGAGAGACTCACCTTTGTCAAGATGAATCAGGCGTGGATCGGCCAGGATTTCCACACACTAATGCCTTATGCATCAGATTAGATCAGCCATGACGCCTCCCCAAAACTTTGAGAAATTTGTCTGGATTCTTCTGGCTACCTTTCTCTGCTACTATTCTGATGCTGCCACCCGCCTGATGCCACACATCTGCTGCCAACTGCTCCATCTGCCACCCACCATCTTTACCAGTGACTGGTATTGCTACCCACCTCCAAACTTTGTCATTGTGCCACTCTATGGCCTACTCATGTAGCTGCCACCTTCTCAACCGGTCATTTGCCACTCTGTGGTCTAGTGATGATGCTGCCACCTCCACACTCTGTCATTGTGCAACTCTGTGGCCTACTGATGTTGCTGCCACCTTGTCAACCTGTCATTTATCACTCTGTGGTCTAGTGATGATGCTGCCACCTCCACACTCTGTCATTGTGCCACTCTGTGGGCTAGTGATGTTGCTGCCACCTTCTCAACCTGTCATTGTGCCACTCTCAGGATCAGGATTGTCTGGTGATTAGGTAGTCAAAAGCAGGAGTGGATACAGAACACAGAAGACATGCAAATATCCCATTTACTGGTCATCACTGTTTTGGATCAACTCCTGTTTGTTTTTGGCTTTAGCAATGCTGATGGATTATTGACCGATTGACAGCGGACACTGACGGATAAAAGGAAGGGCAACATGATCAGTGATGTCAAAGCAGAATTACTGCCAACAACCTCTCCACTCTTTTGGGGGGCTCTACATGTATCAGCGTTTAACAGAACAGGTTCTGTCATACTCTGTGGAATCATCTGATGTAAAAGGACTGCGCTCTTTGACGCTATTGTAGGATCTTGGCCCTCAGCTCGGTTCTTTCCAGATGGCGCTAACATTACCTTGTCAGGCTGCGTTCCCATATCAGTTATTTGGTCAGTTTCTCCCCTGTAACTGCACAGAGAAGGGAAGTGTGAAGCAATTCTAATAGCGGCGGCTGTCATCTGCGTGTCATACTAAAACACAGCATTGTATGAAGACCAAACCACGCTCCCTATGCAGTTTTGAGCATTGTACAATGTTCTACAACACCCTACAGGTTCTCTGCAGCCAGGAAATAGCTGTTTTTTAATGCGATTCGCAGTGAATAAATTCGGGTCGAAAAGAATTTTGCCGAAAAATTCGGCAAACTCAGGGAATCGAATTTTTGAGAAATTCGCCAATCTCTACTTAAGACCATGTGATATTTCAGTTTTTCTTGTTTAATAAAATTGCAAAAATATCTACATTTCTTGTTTTTTTCTTTCATGATGGGGAGCAGAGTGTACATTAATTAGCAAAAAAATTAACATTTTTGATCTCACCAAATGGCTGCATTGAAAAAAAGAGTGAAAAATTTAAAGGGGTCTGAATGCTTTCCATACCCACTGTATGTTTCACTGTATTGTGTTCTGACAGCCATTTTAAGCTCACTCTCTCACTCTCCGGAGAAAAGTTCATTTTTGCAGTTTTGGGGGTTCAGCAATTGTATAACACACGTCTCCAAATCTACTATACAAAGAAATATATTTTAAATAGTGGTTGGTTGGTGAAAATTATTCTGAGTGGAGAAAAGTTAATTTTTGGCAGTTTTGGGGTGAAATACCTTTCAAATATACCGGGTGTTATTGTCATACAGATATTTATCCAGGAAATAGAGTTCTCTCTGTTGTTAAATCTTACTCAACTCCAAAGGCCACATAATGCTGAAATATACCAGGCCGTTCTCAAATTAATTTGTCTTGGAGACCATCAATACACAGGTCAAGAGCTGTGGACGGCTCGGGCACTCAGACCGACCAGTGAATGGGTGCTAAGAACCTGGCACCAGGTAAGGTGGTGTGCGACAATGGGAGCAATCTCCTTGCTGCCCTTAAGATCGGTAGACTTACGAACATCCCTTGCCTGCCACCCGTCATGAACCTGGTTGTGCAGAAATTTCTCAAGCGCTACCCGGGACTTGACTGTCTGCTGAGGAAGGCTCGAGGTCTTAGCTCACACTTCTGGCGTTTGCACCCTGCTTCGGCACGACTGGCAGTGTTGCAGCGTGATCTGGGCCTCCCCATCAACCGTTTGATATGTGATGTGGCAACACGCTGTAATTCCACTTCCCACATGCTCCAGCGATTGTGGCAGCAACATAATGCCATTATGCAGTATGAGATGTCGCATGGCCTAACTAGCAGTAGTGCGGACCTCAGAGTGTTGACGCATAGAGAGTGGAGACAGGTGAAGGATCTCTGCACCATCCTGGGCAGTTTTGAAGAGGCCACCAACATGGTCAGTCGGGACAATGCCCTTGTCAGCATGACTGGTCTGGTTATATTTTTACTGGAACAAGCATTAGGCACTCTACGCAGCAGGTCCCAGCAGTGATGGGGGAGGAGGCGGACACAGAGCCTGAGGCCTGAGGATGTAGAAGGCCCGACTGTTTTGCAATTGTATACTTGCTAAGACGTGGCAATCGCCAAACGGAGCTCACCTTAATAGCTGCTGTTGTTACACCTGGTCTTCCCCGCCTGGGTAGTCATAGATGCTCAGCGTTGCATGGATCCTGGTCCACAGTCGCAGGACACAATACGAGATGGCAGTTCAGCTCACAGAGTAGATCGCATGAGGCTAGCCAGGGCTCTGGTGACGGTCAGGATGAGGAAGTGGAGGAGGATGAGGAGGCCGGGTGGACACCACCGGTACTGATTACCCTTCAGTGGTAAGAGGTCGGCACAGATTACAGGAGGAGGATGAAGAGGAAGAGGAGGAAGATCCAGTTAGTGCCCCTCGACCCCGAGGCTTGGGAGTCCCCGGCAGCATCTCACACATGAGTGCTTGGATGTTACATTACCTGCAACATGATCCATACATCAAGGCAGTAAAATTGAACAGCAATTACTGGGTGGCCACCCTCCTTGATTAATGTTACAAATAGCCTCAGCAACAGCAGGCAGTGTGGCAGAACCCTACTGAGTGACATTTATCAATCAATTTTTACCACCTCACCAATGCCTACAAGGCAGGGCAGCATTCAGACACACAGAGACCGCCTTAAGACCATGGTCCATGACTACCTGCGGCTCAACATCAATATTTTTGGACTTAGTCCGGACCCATTCAACTTCTGGGTGTCCAAACTGGATGAATGGCCTGAGTTTGCTCGACATGCCATAGAAGTTTTATCCTTACCAGCAGCTAGCATTATCTCGGAACGCACATTCAGCACAGCTTGCGGGTTGATAACTGACAAACGTATCCATCCCTGACCTCACAATGTGGGTCATTTGACGTTTATAAAAATGAATCAAGCATGGATCTCTGATCATTTTGTTGGCCTGGTTGATGATGTCACTGATTAGTAAACTATAGTACGTCTTCTTGACAATGTGAAATAAATATTTAAACTACACTACATCTCATGTCTGTAGTTCCTTTGCCTGCTTCTTCAACAAGTTGTGTTCTACTGCTGCCAACAGCTAGATTTACATGTCTTACGGCTAAATTTATTTTGAAATATACACCTGTATGACCTTGATGTGCACTGCATACACCTCTTACTCCTCCTCCTTGTAGCCCTCCAAATCTTTATTATTTAAATGCCTCCACCTGTACTACCACCAAATGTACTAAGCCCGGTTATCCGGAACCTTCATCTAATCTAGTCCAGCCTGCAGAGGTGTAAGTTCAAGTTCTTGGGCCCTGGTGCAAAGAGTGAAATGCCCCCCCCCTTCCCTTACCAGGGCTGCCATCAGTAATCTATTAACCATTTCAGGGCCCCAAACAGCTAAATCAAATGGGGCCCCCACCCATTATTAATTCCTATTTTTTAACATATCAGTGTGCCACTTTTTGATTAGGGTCCCTGCCAGTTACCATGTGTCATTTGCAATACCGGTGTCTTATTATGTGTCAAAGGGGCTCTTAGTCCCCCTCAGGATGTAGGGCCCCGTAGCAGCTGCTAATGCTGTATCTCCTGTAGCTATGCCTCTGCTTGCAAACTGTCCTCATTTTTTTAGTTAGCCATTGAAAGGAATTAAGTATTTTAGCCTCTCAATTTTTATCTGTCACTGTGAGAGCCAAATTTTCTTCACTAAAGGCGACATGTCCGAAAATTGGTGGCGCCGCGGCAGTTTTTAGGTGCATTGAATCAGTGTAAAGTGCGCCAGAAAGTCCGATCCGCCCAAAAATCTGGCGTCAGGTTAACTTAATGCGCATTGCACAAATCGTGGCGCATTGTGTATACATATATGATATAATGTAAAGAAGTCAGTGTGCAGCTTGTACAAAACTGTAAATTTGTTGTGCCCTCAAAATAACTCAACACATAGCCTTCAATGTCTAAGATGCTGACAACAGAAGTGAGTACAGTCCTAGGTGAAAATCCCCTTCAGGGAGTCATGTGACTTGTTAGAGTTACAAGTTCTCTGGTGTGAATGGGGAGTGGACGTGTTAAATTTGATGTTATTGCTCTCACACTCTCTCATACTGATCACTGGAAGTTCTACATGGCACCTCATGACAAATAGCTGTCTGAGGATCTGAAAAAAAGAATTAGTGCTCTACATAAAGATGGCCTAGGCTATAAGAAAATTGCCAACACCCTGAAACTGAGCTGCATCATTGTGGCCAGGACTATACAGTGATTTAACTCCTTCCCAACATTGGACGTACCCAATTGCGTTCCCGCAAGTGGACGTATGGGTATGTTCTTGCAATTGTGCGGGCTTACAAGAAAGCCTCGCGACATGGGACCAGTGGTAAATTACTGCTGGCATCATTCCGCATCACTCACGACCAGAGTAAGCCCTTCCTGCGGGTGTTTAACCCCTTAGCTCTAATGATCTATTAAGATTGTCGGAGCTAAGTCGCAGGCAGGAGCTGGGAGCTCCTGCTGCCTGCTCCCGTCGCAGCTGCTCCTCCTACCAGACGGCCCATGAAGTGAAAGTCATTTCCCGGGCCGTCTGTGATATTACCATGTTACCAGCAAATAAAATAAAAACACGTGCACTGCTGTTTTCCCCTTTACAAACACCAATCGCCCCCCAAAAAATCTAAAATAAATAAAGTACACATATTTGTATTGCCGCGTGTGTAACAACCCACCCTATAAACATGTCATGTTAATGTACCTGCATGGTGTACACCGTTAAAAAAAAAAAAAAAAGAATTGCGATTTTCATTCATCCTGCATCACATAAAATGGAATAAAAAGCGATCAAAAACTCCAATGTGGTACCAATTAAAACATCGGTTCATCCCTCAAAAAAAAAGTCCTTACACAGCTCTGCATATGGAAAAATAAAAAAGTTATGGCTTGAGATTGGCAGACTTCTCAAAAATTCGATTCACCAGCTTTGCCGAATTTTCCGCTAAAATTCTTTTCGACCCGAATTAACTTGCGGCGAATCGCGTAAAAAACAGCAATTTCCTGGCTGCGGAGATTCTGTAGGATGTTGTAGAACATTGTGCCATGCTCAAATAGGCATAGGGAGCGTGGTTTTGTCTTCATACAATGCTGTGTTTTAGTATGACATGCAGATGACAAGCGCTGCTCTTAGAATCGCTTCACACTTCACTTCTCTGTGCAGTTACAGGGGCAAAACTGACAAAATAACTGAAGTGGGAATGGAGCCTGACAAGGTAATGTCAGCGGCAGCTGGAAAGAACCGAGCTGAGGACCGAGATCCTAATATATTGTCAGAGAGCGCACTCCTTTTACACCGACATCAGATGATTTCACAGGTTATGACAGAACCTGCTCTGTTAAACGCTGATACATGTATAACCCCCCCCCCCCCCTGAAAGAGTGGAGAGGGTGTCGGCAGTAATTTTGCGTTGACGTTACTGATCATTTTGCCCTTCCTTTCATCTGTCAGTGTCCGCTTTCAATCGGTTAATAATCCATCAGCATTGCTAAAGATAAAAGCAAACAGGAGTTGATCCAAAACAGAGATGACCATTAAATGGGATATTTGCATGTCTTCTGTGTTCTGTATCCACTCCTGCTTTTGGCTACCTAATCATCAGACAATCCTGATCCTTTTAATTCTTTCTGACAGATTAAAAGAAGGGGAAAACCAAACATACTGCCAACATCATAGAGTGGTGGAGGGTGGAAACAGCATTAGGAAACCACAGGGTGTTCCAGTGATACAGTGGTCAGTTGGCAGCAGCATGAGTAGGCCACAGAGTGGCACAATGACAGGTTGAGAAGGTGGCAGCAACATCAGTAGGCCACAGAGTGGCACAATGACAGAATGTGAAGGTGGCAGCAACATCACTAAACCACAGAGTGGCAAATGACAGTTTGAGAAGGTGGCAGCAACATCCATAGGCCACAGAATGGCACAATCACAGAGTGTGGAGAGGGCAGCAACATCACTAGACCACAGAGTGGCAAATGACCGGTTGAGAAGGTGGCAGCAACATCAGTAGGCCACAGAATTGCACAATGACAGGTTGAGAAGGTGGCAGCAACATGAGTAGGCCACAGAGTGTTACAACGACAGGTTGAGAAGGTGGCAGCAACATCAGTAGGCCACAGAGTGTTACAATGACAGGTTGAGAAGGTGGCAGCAACATCAGTAGGCCACAGAGTGGCACAATGACAGAGTGTGGAGGTGGCAGCAACATCACTAAAATACAGAGTGGCAAATGACAGGTTGAGAAGGTGGCAGCAACATCAGTAGGCCACAGAGTGGCACAATCACAGAGTGTGGAGATGGCAGCAACATCACTAGACCACAGAGTGGCAAATGACAGGTTGAGAAGGTGGCAGCAACATCAGTAGGCCACAGAGTGGCACATTCACAGAGTGTGGAGGTGGCAGCAACATCACTAGACCACAGAGTGGCACAATGATAGGTTGAGAAGGTGGCAGCAACATCAGTAGGCCACAGAGTGTTACAATGACAGGTTGAGAAGGTGGCAGCAACATCAGTAGGCCACAGAGTGGGAAATCACAGGTTGAGAAGGTGGCAGCAACATCAGTAGGCCACAGAGTGGCACAATCACAGTGTGGAGGTGGCAGCAATATCAGTAGGCTACATAATGGCAAATGACAGGTTGAGAAGGTGGCAGCAACATCAGTAGGCCACAGAGTGGCACAATCACAGAGTGTGGAGGTGGCAGCAATATCAGTAGGCCACATAATGGCAAATGACAGGTTGAGAAGGTGGCAGCAACATCAGTAGGCCACAGAGTGGCACATTCACAGAGTGTGGAGGTGGCAGCCAGTGTCGGACTGGGGGGTTTGGGGCCCACAGGGGAATTGATCTTGGGGGCCCATCCTACTGTACATGAAAATATTCCCGGCCCCTCGGATATAAATACGCCCATTTTACCACATAATACAGTGTGCAAAACAGAACTGTATTGGGTAGTACAATGTAGTCACACATTTGTCAGTCTAACATATCATAGACACAGGGCTAAGTGCTTCCATCCATATCCCACCACTAGCTGACATACAATATCTCTGTGATGGCTGGGTAGTGGATCCGCCGGACCACCGCAAGCGATGGTAGTTAAGCCACGCCAGGGAACGGAATCTAAGTAGCCCCCGGTTTTCACCAGAGCCCGCCGCAAAGCAGGATGGACTTGCTGCGGCGTGAGGCTACCAGGTCGTCCCCCCTGACGTGACTTGCTTGCGGTGGCGGCCGAGGTGCAGCGTGGTACAGAATCGTAGTCCGAGAATCGTAGTCGTGGGCAGGCAGAAGGTCAGGGCAGGCGGCAATGGTTCGTGGTCGTGGACAGGCAGAAGGTCAGGGCAGGCGGCAGAGGTTCGGAGTCGGGAAACGTAGCGAGAGGTCTGGTACACGGTAAAGCAGGAATACACTTTAAGGAACGCTTTCTCTATGGCTCGGGGCAACGTAGATCCAGCAGGGAAGTGACGTGGGTGCAACACTTATATAGGAACAGCGCCCGGTAATTACCCAATTACCGGCGCACTGTCCCTTTAAATTCACAAGGATTCCGGCCGGCAGGGGTCGAGGAACGGACGGGAGCGAGGCCAGGTGAGTGGATGGAACGGGTAACGCCGCGGCCGACCGTGCGGCCCGCGGCGCCCCCCGTCCACGTCGGGGACCTGTTATGGGGAACGCGGGTGCGACCGCGGTCCGTGGCCCGGATCGCGGCGCAAACTGTTACAGTACCCCCCCCTTAGGCCTCCCCACCTTTTTAGGCTGCAGGAATCTGAGGATCCCGATTCAGGATGTTAGATTCAGGCTCCCAGGATCTCTCCTTGGGTCCGAAGCCCCTCCAATCCACGAGGAAGAAACGTCTCCCTCTGACCGTTTTCATAGCTAAAATGTCCTTTACCTCGAAGATGTCAGTGGATTCGGCTACTGGGGAAGGCGTCACTTTCTTCCGAGAGAACCGGTTCAGAACCAGAGGCTTAAGGAGGGATACATGAAATGCGTTGTGGATCCGGAGAGATGGAGGCAAACAAAGCTTGTATGTCACCGGGTTCAACTGCCGAAGAACCTTGAAGGGTCCGAGGAAGCGAGGGCCCAATTTAAGACTAGGGACCTTCAGGCGCACATATCTTGAGGAGAGCCAAACTTGGTCCCCAGGGAAAAACGTCGGGGCAGGTCTTCTTCTTTTGTCTGCCTGAGACTTCATACGGGCAGAGGCCCGAAGTAGAGAACATCGCGTCTCCTGCCAGATGGCCTTGATATCTCGAACCTGGTCATTGACAGCGGGCACATCCGAGTCAGGAGGCAGGGGGAGAGGAGGGTGCGGGTGGCGGCCATAGACTACAAAGAACGGGGAGACGCCGGCAGCTTCCGAGTCCCGATGGTTATACGCAAATTCAGCCCACGGGAGCAGCTCGGTCCAGTTGTCCTGACGTCCGGACACAAAGTGGCGCAGGTATTCTCCCAGAATCTGGTTCACTCTCTCCACCTGCCCATTGGACTGAGGGTGGTATGCCGATGAAAAGTCCAACTTGACTTGCAGACGGGAGCACAATGCACGCCAGAATCGGGAAACAAATTGAACACCGCGGTCGGAGACAATGTGAGAGGGTAGTCCATGAAGCCGGAAGATATGCCGGAAGAAAAGATTAGCCAATTGTGGGGCAGACGGCAGGCCAGGGAGAGGCACAAAGTGGGACATTTTTGAGAACCGGTCCGTCACGACCCAGATGACTGAATTCCCAGAGGAGACTGGTAGGTCTGTGACGAAGTCCATCGCTATGTGCGTCCAAGGGATTTCCGGCACAGGCAGCGGATGCAAGAGACCTGCGGGCCTGTGGCGTGGGACCTTGTTCCGAGCACAAGTGACACAGGCGAGGGTGAAGTCCTTGACATCCTGTGTTAGAGTCGGCCACCAGCAGTGCCGCGAGATCAAAGCATAAGACTTCCAAGCTCCGGGATGGCCAGCCACAAAGGAGCTATGCCCCCACTCCAGAATCTTCCTCCTGAGTGCCAGCGGCACGTAAGTCTTGCCCGTAGGAATGTTTTGGAGACCTGCGGGAGCCACGTGAACCAACCGTTCGGGGGAAATGATGTGTTGTGACACGGGTTCTTCACCGACCACGTCCGAGGCACGAGAGAGGGCATCAGCCTTGACGTTTTTTTTCAGCAGGCCGGAAATGTATACGAAAATAAAACCGAGAAAAAAAAAAGAGACCATCGGTTTTGGCGAGGGTTAAGACGTTGGGCCGTCTGAAGGTACAACTGATTTTTGTGGTCTGTAAAGATGTCGATTGGGTGACGAGCCCCCTCCAGCAGATGCCACCACTACTCTAGGGCTTACTTGATGGCCAAGAGTTCCCGGTCCCCAATGGCATAGTTCCGCTCAGCCGGCGAAAAGGTCTTAGAGAAGAACCCACATGTGTGAATCTTGCCTTTGGAACTTCTGTGTGAGGACCGCCCCTGCCCCCACGGAAGAGGCATCCACCTTCAAAGAGAACGGTCTCTCGGAATCAAGCCGGACCAAGACAGGAGCAGTGGAGAAGGCCGTCTTTAGATCTACAAACGCCTTCTCGGCCTCCGGAGGCCAACATCTCGGGTTCGCATTCTTCCTAGTAAGGGCCACGATAGGAGCCACCAAGGTGGAGAAGTGGGAAATAAATTGCCGGTAATAATTTGCGAAGCCCAGGAAGCGCTGTATCGCCCGAAGACCGACAGGACGGGGCCATTGTAGCACCGCAGAGAGTTTTGCAGGATCCATCTTTAGGCCTTCAGCCGAGACTATGTAGCCGAGGAAAGGTAGGCTGGTCCGATGGAATAAACATTTCTCCAGCTTGGCGTACAATCGGTTGCTGCGCAGACGTTGCAGAACCTGGCGTACTTGGGCCCGGTGAGTCTGAAGATTAGGGGAGAAAATCAGGATGTCATCTAGGTACACTATGACGCAGGTGTACAAGAGATCTCGGAAGACATCGTTGACGAGTTCTTGGAACACCGCTGGAGCGTTACAGAGCCCAAAGGGCATCACGAGGTACTCAAAATGTCCATCTCGGGTATTGAATGCCGTCTTCCACTCGTCCCCCTCCCGAATTCTGACGAGGTTATAGGCTCCTCGCAGATCCAACTTGGAGAACACTTTAGCCCCCTTGAGACGGTCAAACAGCTCTGAGATCAGTGGGAGAGGGTAGCGGTTCTTTACGGTGATCTTATTTAGTTCCCTGTAGTCTATACACGGACGGAGGGAACCATCCTTCTTCTGCACAAGGAAAAACCCGGCTCCGGCTGGGGAGGAGGACTTACGAATGAATCCTTTCTGCAGGTTCTCCCGAATGTAGGCTGACATGGCCTGAGTCTCTGGCACGGACAGCGGGTAGACCCTCCCCCGGGGTGGATTGGGTCCTGGTAGGAGGTCAATAGAACAGTTGTAAGGCCGATGTGGTGGCAGCGAATCGGCCTCTTTCTCGGAGAATACATTCCCAAAGTCCTGGCACTCGGCCGGCAGGCCTGGCAACGGCTTGACAAGCGGAGCCGGAGAAGGGGTAGGCACCGGGCGTGGTACCTCCAAGCAATGGTTTTGGCATTCCGGTCACCAACGCAGGACTTCACCTGTCTTCCAATCGAGCGTAGGGGTGTGACGTTGCAGCCAGGGAAGCCCCAAGAGGATCGCCGAGGAAGCACGGGATAGAATGTGGAACCCGATATTCTCCTTATGTAGCGCCCCCACACAGAGTGTCACCGGCCGGGTTACGTACTGGATGGGGTCACTGAGGAGCTCCCCACTGACCGAAGAAATAAGCAGAGGCTTCTCCAGCCGGACAACAGGTATGCGGTACCGGGTTACCAATGAGGCAAGGATGAAGTTCCCGGCAGAGCCTGAGTCCAGGAAAGCAGAACTCCGGAACGACGGACCAGCATCAGTGGTCACCTCCACTGGCATCATCAGACGTGGAGAGGGGGAAACTGCACCTAGGACCGCCTCTCCTACGGCTCCTAGGTGTGAGCGTTTCCCGGACGCTGGGGACGTAGCGGACAGCTTCTGCGGAAATGGTCCGGGCTGGCGCAGTAGAGACATAGCTTCTCGGTTCGGCGACGGTTCAGCTCCTGCTCCGATAACTGGGCCCGGTCCACTTGCATGGGTTCCACCTCAGAGGCTTGAGGGGACAGCAATGGAGGATGCTGGAAAACCGGGGCCAGGTGAAACCGCCGACGGGGGCGTGCAGAGTCTCTTTCCTGCCGCAGCTCTTCCTGCCTCTCTGCGAACCTTATATCAATCCGAGTTGCTAGCAGGATTAGTTCACTCAGGGAGGACGGGAGGTCTCTTGCTGCCAAAGCGTCCTTTACCCGGCTGGACAGGCCCTTTTTGAAAGTGGCACAGAGGGCGGCATCATTCCACGTGAGCTCCGAAGCCAGGGTACGGAACTGTACCGCATAGTCACCCACCGAGGAGTCGCCCTGACGAAGGCTCAAGAGGGCGGTCTCAGCAGAGGAAGCACGCGCCGGCTCCTCGAAGACGGTGCGGAATTCCTGGAGAAAGGTCTGTAGATCCGCAGTCACAGGGTCGTTCCTGTCCCAGAGGGGAGTCGCCCAAGCCAGGGCCTTCCCGGATAGTAGGCTCACCACGAAGGCCACCTTAGACCTCTCCGAGGGAAACTGATCCGCCATCAGTTCTATGTGCATAGAGCACTGGGTAATGAAACCCCGGCAGAGCTTGGGATCCCCGGCAAAGCTGATGGGTAAGGGGAGCTGAAGCTTGGGTCCCACGGTAGCCAATGGAACGGCTGACGTAGACATAGTCACCGACGGGGCCGCAGGTGGAGACTGTTGCTGGGATGCAAGGAGCTGACGCATCATGGCGGAGAGCTGGCCCAACTGCTGTGCCTGTTGTGCGATTTGCTGCAACTGCTGGGCAACAAACGTCGTAAGATCCGCAATGCTTGGCAGGGGCACCTTGGCGGGATCCATGGCTGGATCTAACTGTGACGGCTGGGTGGTGGATCCGCCGGACTACCGCAAGCGATGGTAGTTAAGCCACGTCAGGGAACGGAATCTAAGTAGCCCCCGGTTTTCACCAGAGCCCGCCGCAAAGCAGGATGGACTTGCTGCGGCGTGAGGCTACCAGGTCGTCCCCCCTGACGTGACTTGCTTGCGGTGGCGGCCGAGGTGCAGCATGGTACAGAATCGTAGTCCGAGAATCGTAGTCTTGGGCAGGCAGAAGGTCAGGGCAGGCGGCAATGGTTCGTGGTCGTGGACAGGCAGAAGGTCAGGGCAGGCGGCAGAGGTTCGGAGTCGGGAAACGTAGCGAGAGGTCTGGTACATGGTAAAGCAGGAATACACTTTAAGGAACGCTTTCTCTATGGCTCGGGGCAACGTAGATCCAGCAGGGAAGTGACGTGGGTGCAACACTTATATAGGAACAGCGCCCGGTAATTACCCAATTACTGGCGCACTGTCCCTTTAAATTCACAAGGACGAGCGCGTGCGCGCGCCAGGGGGCGCGCATGCGCATTCCGTCCGGCAGGGGATGAGGACTGGACGGGAGCGAGGCCAGGTGAGTGGATGGAACCGGTGGTGCCGCGGCCGGCCGTGCGGCCTGCGACGCCCCCCGTCCACGTCGGGGACCCATTATGGGGAACGCGGGTGCGACCGCGGTCCGTGGCCCGGATCGCGGCGCAACCCGTTACAATCTCCCTCCACGTTTCCCTTGGTCACGCACCTCACCACCTTCTAAAATAAACACCAGCAAGAAAGTCTAATTCCTATCACAGTGTCAGGTGTTCCCTCACTCTTACAATCAAGGACTCATGTATGCTTCCACTATACCCACACAGATATAACCTACAACACCGCCATATGGAGACCACATAGACGTCCAACACCAGCTCAGGTCTAACCTCCAACAGCACCATTATGAGACGACATAGAGGTCAGACACCGGCTCAGGTCACATCACATTACATTGAATACAGCGTTGATCCAATATAGAAGTAAAATAATCCCTGACGTCAGGGACTCACCCAGGACGTCTTATCTGATGAGTCGTTCTCTTCTCTCATGAGTTGTTCTTATTCCCTTTTCTTCTGCATCCGTTCCACACCACCATGATGACTTTTCCTGGCCACCACTCATCTCTGCAGAAATTACACACAAATATCTTAGAATCCTCAATTTTCCAGCATCTCTTTACCTATTCCCACCTCTGTACAAGCTTCCCAGGGGTGGGAGAGCGGGTACAAGCCATAACTTAGAGGCCTAGTATCCTAAGGGGTTGGAGGGTGGGGAGAGGACTAACCCCCTGGAGATATTGTTAAAACTATGAGCTGCTTCCCTCTCAATTATATTACCAGGTAAGTAGGCAAGACCCTAGGTAACTAGATAGGCCCTCTTTAGGTAGGTAGACCCCCGCTGGATAAGTTGGAAGCCCAGCCCCAGGTAGGTTAGTAGGTACCTAGCCACGGGTGGGTAGGTAAACAGCCCCCAATTAGATAAGCAGGCCCCAGTTAGGCAAGTTGATAGGCTACAGTTAGGTTGGTGGACCCCAGTTAGGTAGGCTGTAGGTAGGTGTAGGTGAGTACCAATTAGTTAGGCTGTAGGTAGGTGGTTGCCTCCAGTTAGGTAAGCTGTAGGTAGTTAGGGTCCCCTTTATATAGGCTTCAAGCAGTTAGGGACCCCCTTTAGGTAGCCAGGTCCCCCTTTATGTAGCCAGGGCTCCCCTTTATGTAGCCAGGGCCCCCATAGTTAGTCAGGGCCCCCCTTTATGTAGCCAGGGCCCCCTTAGTTAGTCAGGACCCCCTTTATGTAGTCAGGGCCCCCTTAGTTTGCCAGGGTCCCCCTTTATGTAGCCAGGGCCCCACTTTATGTAGCCAGGGCCCCCCATTATGTAGCCAAGGCCCCCCGATATGTATCCAGGGCCCGCATAGTTAGTCAGAGCCCCCACAGTTAGTCAGGGCCAACTTTAGATAGCCAGGACCCCCCGTTGTTAGTCAGGGCCCCCTTTATGTAGCCAGGGCCCCCTTTGTTAGTCAGGGCCCCCTTTATGTAGCCAGGGCCCCCCTTTGTTAGTCAGGGCCCCCTTTATGTAGCCAGGGCCCCCTTTTGTTAGTTAGGGCCCACTTAGGTTGTTTAAAAAAAAAAAAAACAGCCACTTACCTGGCTCCGGCTCCTGCTCCCGGCTGCTCCGAGCTGCCGCTGTGTCCTACTGCCGCCCTGCATAGGCGGCGCGGTGAAGTGACATCACCATGCCGCTTACGTCAGCAGTAGGGGCTGGCGCCTGGCAGGCTGAAGGCGTTAGGCCTTCAGCCTGCCAGGGAGATCATCGGAGCGCAGCGCTAGTGGTGCTGTGTACCGCTGACACCGCGCAGCCCCGGGAGCCGGGATCATTAGTCCCCAACTCCCGGGCCGGTCTCTGGGCGCTCGGGACGCAGGGCCCGGGCGTTCAGTGACAGAATGCGCGGCCCAGCCCTGGGAGCAGCGGCACTGCCTCCGTGGCCCACAGCGACTCGGTCCCAGTCCGAGCCTGTTGGCAGCAAAATCACAGAGTGGCACAATGACAGGTTGAGAACGTGGCAGCAACATCCGTAGGCCACAGAGTGGCACAATGACAGAGTGTGGAGATGGCAGCAACATCACTAAAATACAGAGTGGCAAATGACAGGTTGAGAAGGTGGCAGCAACATCACTGGACCATAGAGTGGAAAATGACAGGTTGAGAAGGTGGCAGCAACATCACTGGACCATAGAGTGGAAAATGACAGGTTGAGAAGGTGGCAGCCAGATCAGTAGGCCACAGAGTGGCAGAATCACAGAGTGTGGAGATGGCAGCAACATCAGTAGGCGACAGAGTGTTACAATGACAGGTTGAGAAGGTGGCAGCAACATCAGTAGGCCACAGAGTGGTACAATCACACAGTGTGGAGGTGGCAGCAACATGAGTAGGCCACAGAGTGGCAAATGACAGGTTGAGAAGGTGGCAGCAACATCAGTAGGCCACAGAGTGGCACAATGACAGAGTGTGGAGGTGGCAGCAACATCACTAAAATACAGAGTGGCAAATGATAGGTTGAGAAGGTGGCAGCCAGATCAGTAGGCCACAGAGTGGCAGAATCACAGTGTGGAGATGGCAGCAACATCACTAGACCACAAAGTGTTACAATGACAGATTTGGGGAAGGTTTCCGGGGAGCAAAAATCAAATTTGGCTCACAAAAGTGGGACTTTTACAAAGTGTGGGGGGTGGGGGCAACCCTCAAATAGGGCCAAAAGAGTGGCACCAAAAGAGAGTTGAGGGAAGGTGGGCCGGGAAAATCAGTAGGGCCCCAGAGTGTTTTCAAAAGGGCCCGGTTTTAAAAAAGGTTGGGGCAGCAACATCAAAATTTGGCAAAAGGTGGTACAATCACACAGTGGGAGAGGTGGCAGTTAAAAAATGAAAAGGCCAAAAGGAAAGGGGGAAATTTACGGGGTTTAAAGGGGGCCAAACAACATCAAATAGGCCACCCGGGTTGGAAATGACAGGTTTAGAAGGGGGGCAGCCCAACCCTCATTTAGTGGGCCAACCCGAGTGCACAATGACAAGTTGGGAGGTTTGGGAAACAACTTTACTAAAATCAGAGGCAAAAGACAGGTTGAGAAGGGGGGCAGCAACAAAAACAAATAGGGCCCCAGAGGGGGCACAATCACAGATTTTGGAGGAAAGGGAGCCAATTTTCAGTAGGTCACATAATGGGAAATGGGCAGGTTTTAGAAAGGTTGGGGAGCAACATTTAAATAAAGGGGGCAGGAAATGGGCACATTTTACAGAGGTTTTGGAAAGGTGCAGCCGTGGGCGGGGCTGGGGGTTTTTGGGGGGCCCCCGGGAATTTATCTTGGGGGCCCCTTTTACTGGGACGAAAATATTAACCCCCTCTCGGACTAAAAACGCCCATTTTTCCCATATAAATTCAGGGGTGCCCAAAAAAAGAACTGTATTGGGTTTAGCAAAGTTTTCACTCATTTGTTTAGTCTAACATAAAATAGACACAGGGCAAAATGGTTTTCCCTTAAAAATTCCACCACTAGCCCACATAAAAATATCTCCCTCCAATTTCCCTTGGCACGCGGCCTCCCACCCTTTTATAATAAAAAACCTTCAAGAAAGTCTAACTCCTTTCAAGGGTCAGGTGTTCCCCCACTTTACAATCAAGGGAAAACATGTATGAATGCCACTTACCCCCCCACCCCGATTTTAAAAACCACAACAACCCCCAAAATGGAGACCCATAGATCCCAAAACCAAACCGGTAAAAACCTACCCACACCACCAGTAGAGACCCACCAAAAAGAGGTCAGACCCCCCCAGTCAGGTAAAAAACCCACACAGCCTATGGAGACCACATAGTAGTTTAAACAAACCCGCCCCAGGTCACATTTACATTACAAGGGGAATACAGCGTTGATCCAAATTTTAAAGAAAAAAAATTAACCCCCCCGACGTTCAGGGGGCTCACCGGGGACGTTTTTTCTGATTAGTTTTTCTCTTCCCCCTCATGGGTTTTTTTCTGATTTTTTTTTTCTGCATCCTTTTTTCACCCCCATTGGAAAGAAATTGTCCTGGGCCCCCACCAAACCCCGCAGAAAATTACACACCAAAAAATCTTAGAACCTCAATTTTCCAGCATCTCTTTATCTATTCCCACCTCTGTACAAGCTTCCCAGGGGTGGGAGAGCGGGTACAAGCCATAACTTAGAGGCCTGGTATCCTAAGGGGTTGGAGGGTGGGGAGAGGACTAACCCCCTGGAGATAATAGTAAAACTATGAGCTGCTTTCATCTCAATTATATTACCAGGTAAGTAGGCAAGACCCTAGGTAACTAGATAGGCCCTATTTAGGTAGGTAGACCCCCGCTGGATAAGTTGAAAGCCCGGCCCCAGGTAGGTTGGTGGGTACCTAGCCACAGGTGAGTAGGTAAACAGCCCCCAGTTAGATAAGCAGGCCCCAGTTAGGCAATAAACGGGGGCCCGGGCTATCTAAAGGTGGCCCTGACTATCTAAAGGGGGGTCCTGGCTACATAAATGGGGCCCTGACTACATAAAGGGGAGCCCTGACTAACTAAAGGGGGGCCCGGGCTAGCTAAATGGGGGCCCTGACTATCTAAAGGGGGGCCCTGGCTACATAAAGGGGGGACTGGCTACATAAAGGTGGGCTCTGATAGGCTACAGTTAGGCTGGTGGACCCCAGTTAGGTAGGCTGTAGGTAGGTGTTGGTGAGTCCCAATTAGTTAGGCTGTAGGTAGGTGGTTGCCCACAGTTAGGTAAGCTGTAGGTAGTTAGGGTCCCCTTTATATAGTCTTCAAGCAGTTAGGGACCCCCTTTAGGTAGTATACAGGCAGTTAAGGCCTCCTTTAGGTAGTATACAGGCAGTTAAGGCCTTTATAGGTAGTATACAGGCAGTTAGGGGTCTCTTTTAGGTAGTATACAGGTAGTTAGGGGCCTCCTTTAGCTAGTGTGTAGGTAGTCAGGCCCCCCTTTAGTATTTAGGTAGTCAGGGCCCCCTTTAGGTAGCCAGGGCCCCCTTTATGCAGCCAGGGCCCCCTTTATGTAGCCAGGGCTCCCATAGTTAGTCAGGGCCCCCCTTTATGTAGTCAGGGCCCCCTTAGTTAGTCGGGGCCCCCCTTTATGTAGCCAGGGCCCCTCTTTATGTAGCCAAGGCCCCCCATTATGTAGCTAAGGCCCCCTGATATGTAGCCAGGGCCCACATAGTTAGTCAGGGCCCCGTTTATGTAGCCAGGGCCCCCTTAGTTAGTCAGGGCCCCCTTTGTTAGTCAGAGCCCAGCTTTATGTAGTCAGTCCCCCCTTTATGTAACCAGGGCCCCCCTTTAGATAGTCAGGGCCCCCCTTTAGCTATCCAGGGCCCACCTTTATGTAGCCCGGGCCCCCCTTTAGATAGTCAGGGCTCCCCTTTATGTAGTCAGGGCCCCCTTTATGTAGCCAGGACCCCCCTTTAGATAGTCAGGGCCACCTTTAGATAGCCAGGGCCCCCGTTTGTTAGTCAGGGCCCCCTTTATGTAGTCAGGGCCCCCTTTGGCTAGTCAGGGCCACCCGTTATGTAGTCAGGGCCCCCCTTTGTTAGTCAGGGCCCCCTTTATGTAGCCAGGGCCCCCTTTTGTTAGTTAGGGCCCACTTAGGTTGTTTAAAAAA